>CM060249.1:103373062-103432342 GCA_030684275.1 Acipenser oxyrinchus oxyrinchus
AGTTTGGGTGAAAGAACAGCAGAACTGAATATTTTTAGGTGCTCAAACTACAAAATAACATATCTTTACAATTGCACACCATGCAGCCCTTACACTTTGTCACTCAATATAATTGAGTTCCTTCTTAGAGTATACTGTTGGCAACAAAAATAAATCAACAGCCATTTGAATATTTGGCTTCACATAGAAAAGTAAGAAAACCTATGAAGAAAAGAGGAGAAAAATTATCATAAAACCACTCACAGTATTTTATGTGAGATTGGGACTGGCCACTTCATAATTTAAATGTGTCTTTTTTACATAGAAATACAGTGAACTAATTGTATTTACAATGGCACATATCATTTATTTGAAGATATGTATGCTGGATAGCGCCACTGAGATATACACGGTAACTGAAGACTAGATAAAACCCTACCCTTCTTTGAAAGACTGCAATTGAGAAAAGAGGACATTAGTTTAAGGTCTCATCTAGTATAACTACAGCCTGTTTTACTCCATTAATACTGAATTGATCACAGTTTTCTCCATTTTTGGTTTTCTATTACATGCTGTTAAAACAAATGTTTCTGTTTCCGAGATGTCAAAATAAATCCTGTATTTATTTATTACTGAAGGCATTAGAATCAAACCGAATGTTACATAATGAAAGACATTTTTTTTGCAAGTCTTTATCATTTTGCAAAACCAATTCATGAAATGAAAAATAAAAGAGAAAATAAATCATTGCTGATGCGTCATCACATATATTTACTTATCTGGAGCTATGGACTTTATTCAGCAATAAAAAATATACACCAGGGAAAATAATTTCCTTTTTATTTTTGTATTTTCAAAATCAGGTTTCTTTTCTTCCACTTGTAGAACCCAAGTTCAAATAAAGAAAAGGGCAACTTGTATCTACAGTAAAAGTGAACAACTTCTGAAGCTTTTTTCTTTCATTTAACTCACAGGTTTGCTTTACAGTAACACAAGCTAAGTGGTTTGTTGTGACTCTTCTCCAAAGAGTTCTGCCAGTTTTAGAAATTCTGGTCCCCAGTCACAAAGGTAATTATAATCCTGCTCAGAGTGAGAGGTTGCTGAATCCAGAGAACTGATTGACCCAGGGGGTGATCCCCGACCCTCATATGCATACGTCTGAAGAGAATCGTAAGGAGGAACACTGGTGTCAAGGTCAGCTTCTATCTGTCTTTGCTTAATAAACTCATGTACATCCACCCCATCAAGGACCAACGGTGGGCTGTGCCTCGGAACCTGTATGTCTGGTCTCACATCTCTTCGGAACTTCAGTTCTTCTGCTGCTGCTGGGTTCCTTAACGTTACGATGTCAAAGGCTTCTGTATCCTCCTCCCCGCCTCCTTCATCATCATAAGTAACTACATTTTCTCTGACATCTTCCTCAGAAATAATCAGTGGCTCCTTCTTGCTTCGTCTCAGTGTAACGAATAGTACAACAATGGCTACAAAATAAAAAAGGGGGAAAAAGTAATTACTTTACAGGGGTCATGCATGTTGAGTTCCAAGCAAAATAACAGCTAACACGTATTTTGATGATGCAATCAACAGTTTCACCACCTATTTGAACTCTATTTGTTTGGTGTGATCTGAAAGGTCAAATTCCTGGTAGAAAACCTTGTAATTTAAAATATAAATCAGGTTTGATTGTGGGCAGTTATTTTGCATCCTATAATAAAAGCTGTTAATCTATTACCGTTTTTATGGCAATGACTTACAGATTGAGGTCGTGAATACAGAAATCTAATAATAACACACAATCGTACGTAGAATGAGTTCTAAAATTAAAAGATTTATAACCCTATTGTTACAATAGTTTGTATGCCATAATTATAATAGATTATGAGCTACACTACCTTTTTTTGTATGCTTTGACTGATGCTAATTATTTTTAAATGTAAGTTTTTCTGACAGCATTTGCTTCATAAATGGAACCTTGACATTTTATGGGAAGTACAAGACAACATTATGTGTATTATATACAATATGTATCAGTACTGTACAATTACTGAGGTTCAGAAGATTTAATCCCATTTAAATGGCATTTTAAAAAAATACAACAACTATGCATCCCTGTCTAATCTAGGGGCAATGGCATATCAGACTTGAATGTTAAGTAAACATTAAGTAAAATGGATATGAGGAAACATCATTATAAAATAAAACTACATTGTGATAATCATAAACAGAGTTGGGCATGTTACTGAAAAAAGTAACTTCTAAGTTGTTACTAGTTTCTTCAGAAATAAATAATATAATGCCCTTACTTCTTTCTTAATAAAAATGTAGTGCAATATATTACTCGTTACACACTGCTTGTTACATTTATTTCTGTTGCCTTGTCCTGCGAAACAGTGTTGCAACTATTGTTTACTTTTTAACTAAAATGTTCTACAATAAATGCATAACATTTTTTGGCATATAAACGCAATGTACTATATATTTCCTAACTTTCAATCATTTTTCACTATGAGGAGAAAATCATATTTATATACAAACATTAGAATTCAATATAACCACGAATATAACAACAATATAACAGCAATCTATAGAAACTATAAACTATATGGTGATAAAGCAGTAAACTTAATTAATTTGTGATGTTAGCATTTTCCTGCAACTCTTGAATTTCACACACTTTTTGAATATATGTAAGATATTTGCAATGCAAGCAAAGTTGTATAAAAGTTGCATAAATTATTAGTCATTACAGCAGCGAATGCAGATTTCAAACTTCATAGAAGATCCCCTCACTGCGATGCTTAAATATTACATTTCAATCTGTGCACCAGATGATGAGAAGAAAAAAGTGTGATTTTATTCTAACACTTCTGGGTGTGGAAGACACTCTAGAGCTAATTGGTCTATAAAGTTTTATATAATTACATTACAAACCTTACTAATTTTGATGACACATTACAAACACATGTAAACCATGTTTATTTGTATTACCCTGTAACAAGGAGAGAAGGAATCTGAGCTGCAAGTCTACCTCCCAACCACGAAGGGCGTTCTGTAAAGTTGGTGGTATGCCTTCATAGGGATGCGCCGACGAGATGGTAGGACAGAACCAGAAGTTGGCAATTTTTGAGAAAGAGCGTAGTTGTAAGACTGCTAAACAAATCTATTGTGATCAGCTGTGGGGATCACACGTGGTGCCGGGCGGGTCACAGGGAGGAGCCAGCACATACACCACTACCTCTGCACAGCCAACACCCTGGAGCACTTCTCCATGCACAAAGGTGGAGTTGTTGGATTGGGATTACATATGTGTTCTTTTGTTTGGGACTGTAAACCCCACGTATAAACCCCCATACCATTGCTGGTATAGCGGGTGGATTTATTATTTTATTATTACATATGGATGTTTTTTAACCCTGTACTTGCTGTTTGGACATTCACTTCTCCCCCACATCATTCACATCCTGACATACCTATACGTGTAAACCGGTACTATAAGTTCAACCATCACTGTTCGTTGAAGGGGAAAACAAAAGATCTGTCAAATAACCTGGTGCGTGGTACAGGGGTTGCCTGTAGTCTGGTTTTCATTGTTCACTTCATTTTCACAGGTAGATTCTAAATCCTTTAGATTATACCAAGGCAGACACAATACACAGAACTCAACAACTGTGGACAATAATTATGATGCACCAGCTCCTAACCCACTCTGCTTTTTACTGCTTTACACTGACTAATTACTTTACCAACTAACACTGCCTGTTAGCCCTTGCTGCTGCTGGACACCCCCAAGATGCATAGTTTTCAGTGTGGTTATAAAGTGTTATTTGAGTGCTATGAATGCTTCAAATCTCAACTTCATTATCACCATGTGGTCAGGTACACAACGGAATCTTAACTTATGAATCATAACTATAAAAGTAACCTCCTGGCTAAAAATGTAGCATTTCATCACAAATCAATTTATAAAAAGCAGCTTTTTAAATTGAAAGCTAGAAGAGAAACCATGAGACTCAATGAGAAATTGCAACAGAACTCATAAAACCTCAAGTAGTTCTTGAATGACTTAATGGAGTAAAGCACACAGAAGTGAACAAAAAATCAGTCGCTCACATGCTGAGCACTGCGAGAATTCTCAGCACTTGGCAATCGGATTTCCACAGAGCCAACACAAAGATTTTTATGGGTTACCTCCTGTGCGAGCATGTAGGATTATTATTACATTTTTATGATGTTCTGATAATTTCAAAAATAATTTACCTCAAGAAATGAATCTATCAATCACAAGCTGCCGCCTTTGTTAGAGGCAACTGGGAAAGTGAAAAGAAAATCAGATCAATTTGTTGAAATGCCCCGTTACCCGAGTGGCTAACCATGGAGCTATCAATAGCTATGTTTGCAACGAAAAAAAAAAAACACCCTGCTACACTGTTATCATAGCTACAGTATTTATTATGATAGATTATTCAATTTAGCTGTTTTTTTAGGAGAGTTTTTGTCTTTGTCCTGAGGTAGGCATGATGTTATTTTATTTGAGTTAGGGCTATGCTAATAATTCCGAAGTCAAGCATTGCACTAACGAGGTAAAGGTAATTCATTTTAAAATTAAAGATATTTGGTACTTATGGTATAGCCTAAGTAAAATATGTAAGCTATATAGCAAAGCAAAATATCGCTGTACTATCTCTTAAAGAGGGTGTAGGTAACCGATTATAAAAATGTCAGTTCAATGGAGTGCTGTCTGAATGTACTGTAGTCTGTATTTAGCACATACGATTGAACTAAGTCTTTTTTTAAATTGCTTTTAACAGGTATTTTTCTGCCCCTTCTGTAAAGCTGCGATGTTGGTAAAGTGGTAATGTATTGCTTCTTTGATTATCCCCACAATGCATGGCTTGAATCCTGATTCTCTTATTATTAACTGTATAAATGGGTAATTGTATGTAAAAAAATAAATAAATAATGTGATATCTATATAATGTATTATGTAAGAATTGTAAGTCGTCCTGGGTAAGGGCGTCTGCTAAGAAATAAATAATAATAATAATAATAATAATAATAATAATAATAATAATAATAATAATAATAATAATATTATTATTACAGTCAACACTCAGATATCCATTACCCAGATACACGTCAGTTGCATTTTACCGCCCTTTTATTAAGAATAAAATCAATCCCCTTATATAACAAATTAATGCTCTTACCCGTGATTTCCGACTCTGTCACCATTTTTCTGATACAAAGCTCATCTCCTCAATGTTACAATGTACTTGTTTATCCGTCACAGCCTGCGCTTTCAGTTTTTTTTTGGTTGCAGTTTTCTGCTATAAAGCCCATCTCACACAGCGCTTCCTCCAATTTCACATGACGAAAATGCAGCAAAGACAAAGCGAACGAGACCAGCTACGGTAATGTAAAAGTTCATCATTAAACAGTTTTAGATACTGTGATGCATTTTGTTTTTTAAATCTGTGATCTTTAGTTGCTTTTGTGCATTTTCATTTGCAAGTGAACTGTGACTAGGGCCTTATCGAGCACTATATTCTGCAATTTTGAAGATTGACTTTGAATAGTGTTTTAATTCTGGAAACTGGTGTTGTTTTTTTAATCGTTTGCTAAATTGCATTGCCTTGTACATTTTTACGCAGCTCTGTGCACGGGTAACATTTCATTTTGCTGTTGGGTCGTTAATGGGGAATTTTACATACTGCTACAATACATACCGGATTTAAAAGTATATACTGCATTAGAGTCCACGTGTCCACAGTCGTATCTTCTGGCAAGTGATATTTTCAGAATCATATCGTTCTGAATTAAAATACTTCTTCTGTTGAAAATATAGTTCTATACCAACAAAACCAACTACAGTACATCTAAATGGAAGCCTACTTATTTTAATTGGAATAATTCATCAGAAATGCATCACACTCATTTAACACTCAAGTTAACATTTTACAGGGTTGAATATGTGTGTGCTGACTGGATTATATACATGTAATGTTAATACAGGCAATATAATATAATCATATCTTAAGTTTCACTCAGTATGTGTTATGTCTTAGTGAGTGATTTACAAACATGTCACACTCAACACTCATTGTGTTAGGTCAGCTACTGTATAGAGTAGCTGATCAGAAGCTTTAAGCATCATGCACTTTTTTTATATAGAAACACAATAGTTCTAAGTAGGTAATGCAAAAATCATCAATGAGTGAAGGAAGATATAAAACAGAGTGGTTTAACGGATTTCAAACTGCCATTGTTGTGAGGAGCTCTTAAATTATTACACTTAAATGTAAACTGCAGTTAATGTGTATTGATTGATTGATTGATAAATCACAGCTGATCTTTTAGCTTGTGAATTAGCTTAATAAATGTACACAGCACGACCCTTTGAAGCTTACCAAGTAGAATGATGATACAAAGTAGAATGGCAATGAGGGCTCCTGTGCTTAGTCCAGCAGAGGACAGGAATGGTTCTGCATGGCACGTTCTCACTTTCCCATCTCTCCCACAGGCACACACTCTCAGTGTAAGGGTACTGGTACTGCAATGAGAAGGGCTACCTCCATCAGAGATCACAATTGGTAGGTAATACACTTCCTGGGTTACCCGACTGAATCTTCGTCTTCTTGCCAAAATACTGACTGTGTTATCTAAAAAAGAGAGAGAGAATGTTCAGCTTTAAGGCAAATGCTTTGCTTAATATTGTTATCCAAATGCTTTTACATAATTTAAACTCTTTCTGTTGGCAGGTATTGAATGATACCCATTCAATCTATTAATTAATGTGCTAATTTCAGAATCTGAAAAACTGCATTTTCCCTGTTTTCAATGGAGTACCAATCAATGGCAATTAACTTCTGCATTGAGCGATTTAAAAGCTACTTTATATTGCTATTCTGTTGTACCGATGTCATAAAGTGATGATGTATCTCACAAAACTAGCAAATGCAATCATTGTGTACAAGAGATCGTTCCACAGATCTAACTTAAGAGCCACAGTTGTGCCACTGGGAAATGTATTTCTTCCTCAAGTTTAATCACATTACGTCTTGTCCAGGACTAAAATCCCACAATACACTACACAGATGACCCATTTGTAGGGAAACAAGCAATGTGGAATCAAAATGATGTTATATCAAAAGGATAAAACAAAGGTAGAACAAATAATCATATATAAAATAAGTGGTTTTAATTTTTTTGATCATGACAGGTTAAACTTCTTCGAGGGCATTACTTGTAAATTACACCTCTAATTGACATAGCCTTAATATAAGACTCACATAAGCCTATAATTTCACTGCATGTATACAACCACAGCGGTATTATAAGCTTTATCAACCTACAGTCACTCAACATACACTCCTATTGCCTCCTTTCGTTGAAAAGCAATCTAAAGAGATTTATAGTTTTTGGTTGAGCTACTCATTTGTATTCAGCATCACGACTTTGTTCAGAAACAGAATCACACTTACCTTCAAGAACAGAACCACACGAAAAGTACTTTGCTGTGGGTATTTTTCATTGTTTCTGTAGGTCAGAGGCAACTATTTGGTGTATTCAATATGCAAATTACAGTTCAGAATTATGCATTAAGGACAAATATTCATTAATTTTAGACACACATTACTATCCTAAGCTTTGACCACCAATCTGAAAATGATTGCAGCCACAGGGGTGAAGCTTATGTAAATAAGATTATTCTAAGATGTTTGAATGTCCTTATCCAACTGGTAAAAATATCTGAGGCAATTTAAGCTGACAGGCAGTACATCCTGAGATGATTTACTGTGTAGGGCAGCAGTGTGGAGTAGTGGTTAGGGCTCTGGACTCTTGACCAGAGGGTCGTGGGTTCAATCCCATGTTGGGGACACTGCTGCTGTACCCTTGAGCAAGGTACTTTACCTATATTGCTCCAGTAAAAACCCAACTGTATAAATGGGTAATTATATGTAAAAATAATGTGTAAAAAAAAAAAAATGTAATTGTATGTAAAAATAATGTGATATCTTGTGACAATTGTAAGTCGCCCTGGATAAGGGCATCTGCTAAGAAATATACAGTATAATAATAATAAATGTAGTGTGTCACTTCCTTTTGCCTCTGTGTACTTATTGCAATATTGTTTATACCATCCTTGACACATTTATAGATGTATTATTGATTATTTATAACACATTCTTAAAATGACTGTGGAACAATTGCAAGGGACAAAGTTCTGATGTAACACAGTATATCATTTGTTTTTTTGGTTACTTAATGATACTGCTGAACAGTCATCTAAAGGTCTCACCTTCATTATCCTGCAGTGTAAAATTAGGGTTATTGGGAAGTTCATCAGCAAGAGAAAAGAAGAATCTTGGTCCATTTGCAAAGTCATCTTTGTCGACCGCACTTATTGTTTGAATTACCTGTGAAAAAGAAAGAGAAAGATGATTCAAACATATAAAGAGCATGACAGCAAGAATGCAGTCAAGGTCCCAATGGGTGGCTTGCATTCTCTTAATTGTTCCAATGGGTGGCTTGCATTCTCTTAATTGTTCCAATGGGTGGCTTGCATTCTCTTAATTGTTCCAATGGATGGCTTGCATTCTCTTAATTGTTCCAATGGGTGGCTTGCATTCTCTTAATTGTTCCAATGGGTGGCTTGCATTCTCTTAATTGTTCCAATGGGTGGCTTGCATTCTCTTAATTGTTCCAATGGGTGGCTTGCATTCTCTGAATTGTTCCAATGGGTGGCTTGCATTCTCTTAATTGTTCCAATGAGTGGCTTGCATTCTCTTAATTGTTCCAATGGGTTGCTTGCATTCCCTTAATTGTTTTCATACACTAGTAACACATTTTGTTTGTGTACTATTTTGAAAAGTAATTACGCCAAAACCACTTCATGTAATTATCCTATCTTGCATGGCTTGATATCATAAAACATGCTTAGCAACTAGAGGACGAAAATGAAATCTGCTGGATAGAATTATTATACCCACTGGTTTATCTGCTTTACAGCGAGGTGATTTTTCTGTATAATCTTCACCAGAGGGCATAATTTAAGACCCCCATTGTATAGCTCTGCCAGCTTTTAGTGTGAGACACACTTGACCCTAGTTAGACATCATGCATTTTGTACAGGCAATTTACAAATAAGGCTCACAAATCCTGGCTTACAAATGAACCTGTTGTTGGCAGACTTCTGTTGCCATTGAAGCAATCACTGCAAGCAATGGCATGTGATCTCAAGGTAATATTGTCAGTAAGTGGCTTAAAAGGAAGAAATGGAACTGAAGTTCAGCATGTCAAAGAATCACCCCCCCTCAGGAAAGTACGTACTTTATACCTCGTGGGAAGTGGACTTTTTTTCCAGTATGTTAAAATTACACTTTGACACTGAGATTCAATTATGCAACAAATGGACATGCATATTTTTTAACAAGCTGCCATGATTGTTATTAAGTATACTGTTAGTTTTAATCACTGCTGACAAATATCAGTTATTGTAATAAATTATTAGCAAAATCATTTCAGTTGAATTGAAATAATATCAGCGCCCCAACTGGCATCGCTATGAATGTGAGAAATACAAATCTTTATGCCTTGGTGATTTGGGGAAACTGTTTGTATTTGTGATGACACTGTACAAATATATTAAAAATAAAAATAATATTAACAAAACAACTGAAGCATGATTTGTTTTGGAATAGATTTGCTTTGTTGCACACATGCCCTCTCTGAATAACTGATGATTACCTTAGCTGCGTAAAATGCAGAAAGCAGTTTGCCTGTTTTATGCACTTAATGCAGCCTATCTTCTGGAAACATCAGTGTTCGCTGAGTAATTCATAAGGTCACGCTGCTTGAAATGTTTTATTACCGGAAATAAATCTATGCTTCTTGTCATACACTGAAGGGAATGACTGATATGGGACAGCTTACCTGACCGGGTCTGGAATTTTCACAAACAACTACATCGTCATCACTGGCAAGCTCAGGTGGGTTGTCATTGACATCCAAAACCTGAACGGAAACTGGAACATGACTAAGGAGACTGGGATTGTCTGTTAAAAAAAGAAGAAAGTGTACATGCATAACCTTGTGCTCCATCATATTAAATCAAGAATATTCATTTTAAAACTCAGCCAATCAGGTTCTGAGTAGAGCGGTTGTTAACCCACTTTACAAGCTTAAAAGTTTGGAACTGTCCCTTTAATCTTTAAAAACCACATGCTCCATACTGTAGTCATCGATATAAAAAGAAAATTAAAAAAGGGGGCTCCCGAGTGGCGATCCAGTAAAGGCGCTCTGCGCGGAGTGCAGGATGTGCCCTATAGCCTGGACATCGCGAGTTCAAATCCAGACTATGTCACCGCCGACAGTGACCGGGGGTTCCTAGGGGGCGGTGCACAATTGGCCGAGTGCCGCCCTGGTAGGGAGGGCATAGGTCAGTAGGGGAATCCTCGGTTCACCGCGCACTAGCGACCCCTGTGGCCAATAGGGTGCCTGCAGTTCTGCAGTGGAGCCATCAGATCTGTGTTGTCCTCCGGCACTATAGGTCTGGTGGCATTGCTGTGGAGCCGCAGTGTGAAAAATGACGGATTGGCAGAAGCACGTTTCAGAGGATGCGTGTTCCAGTCTCTGTTTCCTGAGTCGTTGCAGTGGTGAACCGGGATACAAATAACAGTTAAGCATTCCAAATTGGGGAGAAAACCAGGTTAAAAAAAAACGTTGACAATGACTAAATTTAAAAAATAAATTAAAAAAAGTTGAAAATAACACCATAAACTATTGTTATGATCATATGTTAAACAATGTAAAATGTTATCACAATAAAAAGTACAACTCATCATTCACTTTTTGAATGGACTGCCTGCTTTGTTTCAAATCTTATTTTTATTTATTTATTTATTTTTGCTGGAGGTTATGTATTGTGTATTCGAGAATTACCCAGATTGCTCATAACATTCTGACCCATGGTCTTCATTATTAATATTATTATTACAGACCCCTGTGTGTTGCTTGATGTGCTTTTTTCCTGAGGCACCCATGTTTATGTAAAGCTTGGTGAATGGTCTCTATTGTGATGTAATAGTAACATACAGCGCAGTTAATTATACACTATATATTTTAAATAGCTGACAATATAACTTGAACCAAAAATGGACACAGGTTCATGCCAGCAGCTTTCCCATGAAAATGGGACATCCTGAATTTTGAGGGGGACATAAAGGGTGCCTGAATAAGTTAGAGGGGGCACGGTAGTTGCGTCACTCTATTTACTGCCAGATAGACTACTGATCATTCTGAAGCAGGCAGAAAGCAAACTGGTGGAAGTTTAACTGCTCTACCACTTTGATCTTTGGAGAATAGGCACAGATTCTTAGATCATGATATATTCTGCCAAAAAGAAAGCATCCAAGAACCAAACTAGCGGATAGACTTCCAACTTTATTTCTGCAGCTTTAGAAAATACAAAATCGTTGGCAAAAACAGAGGTGCAGAAACGCGGTTGAAATAAAGACGTATTATCAAGCCAGCAGTCTTACATAAGAGAGGAGAATTGTATGATGTACTACTCAATTCTTTTTCAAGAGGTATGTATTAAACTAGAAGGGACATACGAAAAAGAAACAGCAGGCCATCATTATGTATAAAACAGCATTTGATTTTGTGAGAAAGTATTTGAGGTGAGGGTTAATTATTTCAGAAATGTCAATAAGTGTTAAAATGACATCCTGAACCTACAAAAGTGATGTACATTACAAATACATTAATTACAGGTATGTGGTGCAAGCTTCCAGAATGTATACATTTAACCTTTTCTTGTAATGTTGTAAAAGACACCATGAAACGAGGATCAGTCCTACAGTATATAGATTCAACAAATAACATCCAAACAGTGTAACATAGAAAAACACCGGTGTGCCTTTGTTTAATATACTTTTCCAATATGGCAAGTTGCATATTTACTATATAATATAATCAATATTTTATCAATATTATGCAACAAATGTATATACTAATAAACATAACCTTTACAATTGGACAGAAGCGTTATGGTGTACAATCAAATTCTGGATTAGTGTTATTTTCATCCATCTGCTTTGTAAATGGCTTATGCTTTCATCATTCACTAAACCCGGCCTGCTCAGCATGTCCTTTATTCCCGGTTGCCCTGGCTTTTAATCTGTAAATAAGACACTGACTAAGCTCTTGTTGCTGTCCCTTCAAAATATTTTTGCATTAGCAGTCTTAAATGGTTTCCAATGTTTTTTTTTAACCATTGCTCAAAATTGAAACACACAATCTATTGCACCTCATTTTCATTTTTCAAAAGATGGATGCTAACTGCCACTTTACAATGTTAGTGCACCCCTGTGGCAATCAATTGGTATGATTTGTTGCCATGGAAACATCTTTACACTTCTTGGTTTCCTGCAGCACACCTGAATACCTATATATGCCATCTATTCAACAGTAGTATGTTTTTCAATAAAATTAATGTTTTAGTTGGGAATGAGTTTGATATGTGTCTAGAACAATATAGCAGTCTGCAAAAGTAATTTTTTCACAATGAGGTTGTTTTTAAATTCCAGTTTTAAGTGCTATAGGGTACATATTTCAGATTTTCACTAATACAAGAAGTTCAGCTCATTTAACCCCCATACAATTGTCCTTTGACACTATAAAATCGGGACTGCCACCTTTCATCCACCTTATGCCAAGAGGGCTTGAAACAGAATTTAACTGGTTTGGTTTGTCTAATCATTTTTGGCCTCTCCCACCACCTCAGTGACTGACTTTTAGCCAGGCCCCCAAAATATGCATTCACCCGTTGATGAGCTTGTTGAGCTGTGCCTTTCCCCTCAAACCTCTGGAGCCATTTGGTCATCATGACAAAAAAAAAAACGAATGATAAAAATAATTCATTTAAACAAAGCTGGATTGTCATGCATAATGGAAACTACTTCAGGAAGACCTACCTAACATACAACTAGCTGCAGGTGCCTCTTTTGTGTTATTCTTTTTTTATTTATTTATCTCCTGAATGCCGTAAAAAATTATTTTAACCGCTTAATCCCTGAACTGCTATAATGACACAACATTTTTAACACAAAAATACCCTCAGGTTCTGTACTAATGGATGCTGTCCATAAAGCAAAAACAAAGTTTTTTTTAATTTTTTTTTTATAACAGAGCTTGGTGTTGCACTGACTGATGAATGGGACAGAATCCTCAAAGACATCATCTGTTGCCTGACTAGAAACATGCCCCATCGATGTAGAGATTGCACCAATGCCCATACTTGATAACGAGCCATTCATATGGATCACATTCAAACTATTTGAAAAATTGATCTCCATTGACCAAGCTGATAGGCATATTGATTTCCATGGATCTCATGCTCATATGTGTGTCACTGATGATCTACACAATTAATGTATCTGTAATTTCAGTTAGTGAAGAGTGCTTCCTTGACATGCTCATGTTTGTTTCCTGTTGTTAATTGTGTTTTAGGAAACTTCCAAGTTTAAAATGTGGTTCCTTTGTCTGTTGTATATTTGTGTGTGTGGGGGAGGGGGAAAGGGGATCTGTTATCTTATGTCTTCTATATATTTCTAGTACCTTTCCAAACCTGCCACCTGTCATCGCCTTCATATTCTACCAAGTATTCATTTTAAGAAATTTTCATAAGTAAAATAATTAGGAATTTCAATCTTCTCAAAACATATGTGCTAGCACTCAAAAATGTATTCATTTTCATTGAAACGTGTTCATGCACAACTCAATATGAAGTAAACTACAAAAATCTATATTTGGGAATATAGTTGTCTGTAAATGGCATACCATGTTATTTAGTGCAAACCCATCCCTAACATTGCAAAAGACAACAGAAATACTTGTTTTGTTAATTATCTAAAAATAATTATATTAAACCCAACAATTTTGAAGTATGGACCCCACATTTGTGTAGTGAAGATTTTGCAATATTTTAACTGCTTTCTGTCCTATAAACTTTCCAAACTGTACTTTGTCTGAAACGACCTGATCTGCACAATCTATCAGCCCTGCCCTGCCTTTCTTAATCCTGCCATTACATTGTGTCGCTGAAAACCATAGATATGTATACTCCTTTGAAATTGTTTTGTTAAAACAAAACAGGGAGATTGGAAGGGTGTGACAGAAAGGCAATGATTCTTGGTGGTAAATCTCCCTCCTGATCTGTGAGGGCACTAAGTAACAGGAACAGAGTACCCTGGACTGTTTGGCCTAACACTTCATTCCCAGGGTTAAAAGGAAGTCGGTCATTTAGAAAGGGGGTGGAGCTTCGGTGCATTAACTCATCGACCCAGAAGGGAAATGATGTGGCAGCCACGGATTGGAGGAGCGGCTTGTGATTTGTGTGGAAAAAGTATTGTGAGTGTTTGTTTGTTTTGTCTCTAATTGTTTCTTGTTATTAGTAGACGGCTAACAAGTTCCAGAGCTGTCGCCAAGGGCCAGCACAAACCTGGAACAGCACTGCAACTGTATTTGATTCACGAGCACTAATTCACTCAATAACTGACTTTTCCGTCCAGTGATCCAGAGGAGACATGTCCTTGTCCGCACGGACAACATGTCTGTAGTAGTGTATGTCAACCACCAGGGAGGGCTTCAGTCCCTGGGGTTGCACCGCATAGTCTTTCGGCTATTGACCTAGGCAAAGAGGAACCTGTTATCCCTTCGGGCTGTCATCTCCCTGGAGTGGTGAATTGGGCGGCGGACCTCCTCTCGAGGGAGGGTTCTCATCTGTCAGAATGGCGACTCCACCCTCAGGTGGTAGAGCGCATTTGGGAACGTTTTGGAAGGGCCAGAGTCGATCTCTTTGCCACGGCAGAGACCACTCATTGCCCCTTATGGTTCTCCCTCCACCACTCCAGCGGTCCACTAGGCATCGACACCCTAGCCCATGAGTGGCCCAGGATGCTCTTGCACGCATTCCCGCCGATAGAGAAAGTCCGGAGAGAAGAGGCGAGAGTTCTCCTGATGGCCCCCAGACGGCCCAGGAGAATCTGGTTTTCAAACCTTTGCCAGCTGCTGCAAGGTCAGCCCTGGGAGATCCCGGGAGGAACAGATCCCGCTGTGCATGGATCTCCTCAGTCAGGCGAGGGGCACCCTCTGGCACTCAGAACTGGGCAGACTCCAATTGTGGGTCTGGCCCCTGAACAGGACCGTCTGTCCACATTAGGGCCCTCAGACGCAGTCGTCAGTACACTGCAGAATGCTAGGGCCTCTTCCACAAGGGCACTGTATGCCTACAAGTGGAGGTATTTTTAAAAGTGGTGTATGACCAGAGGTTATGATCCCATTTATTGCCCTATAGCAACTATTTTACAGTTTCTACAAGATTTGCTGGAGGCGGGCAGGTCCCCCACTAAGTTGAAAGTGTATCTAGCAGCTTTATCTACATGCCATGTCCCCATTGACTCAGTTTCTCATATTCTGGCGACCCGTTTTCTAAAGGTTGCACGGAGGCTATGTCCTCCTGGAAAGGACGTCCTCCCCGAGTGGAGTCTAAATTTGGTACTGGAGGCTCTCACTAAGGCCCCGTTTGAGCCTATACAAATATCTCTCTATGAAGACAGCCTTTTTGTTAGTCCTTGGGAGTGGTACAGTCATATCTTACGTATATAAAACATTGTAACTGAACTATTTCAAAACATGTTTGTTATTTCATTCATAAGTCTGTTCCACTAAATAATCTCTCACCAGGAGGGTGTGTTGTGAGACAGTGAACATTTGCAGAAAAAGCTCCTCTGAGGGATTTATTTAAATTCTGTGTAGGTGCATGTCTAATTAAAACCATTGCAGCCATTATGAAAAAACAGACTGCTTACCCAAACTAGTGAATGCATATATGTCTTCAGGAGAGATTCCATCTTTAAAGTGCTTTCTTTAATGAAAATTGTTTATTGTAAATACAGTTCCAATAGAAAGTCTACACCCCCTTTCAAAATTCTCACCTTTTGTTGCCTTATAACCTGGAATTAAAATGCATTAAAATGTATCTACACATCCTACCCCACAACTTCCAATTGAAAAACATATTCTAGAAATTTGTAGAAAATTAATAAAAAATAAAAACGGAAATAGCTTGTTTGGATAAGTGTCCACCCCCCTTGTAATAGCTCGCCTTCAAAATCACACACCAAGTTAGGTGGCCTCCACCTGTGTTAAATTCTAGTGATTCCTATGATTTCAGGATACAATCAGCAGTTCCTGTAGGTTCCCTCTGCTGGGTAGTGCATTTCACAGCAAAGACTCAACCATGAGCACCGAAGTGCTTTCAAAAGAACTCCGGGACAAAGTTGTTGAAAGGCACAGATCAGGGGATGGGTATAAAAAAATATCAAAGGCCTTGACTATCCCTTGGAGCACAGTCAAGACAATTATTAAGAAGTGGAAGGTGTATGGCACCACCAAGACCCTGCCTAGATCAGGCCGTCCCTCCAAACTGGATGACCGAGCAAGAAGGAGACTGATCAGAGAGGCTACCAAGAGGCCAATGGCAACTTTGCAAGAGCTACAAGAGCCTTTTATGGCCAAGACTGATCAAAGTGTGCATGTGACAACAATATCCCAAGCACTCCACAAATCAGGCCTGTATAGTAGGGTGGCAAGAAGGAAGCAATTACTCAAGAAAGCCCACCTTGAATCCCATTTGAAGTATGCAAAAAAGCACTCAGGAGATTCTGTAGCCATGTGGCAAAAAGTTTTGTGGTCTGACGAAACTAAAATGGAATTTTTTGGCCTAAATGCAAAGCATTATGTTTGGCGCAAACCCAACACAGTGCATCACCCAAAGAACACCATCCCTACTGTGAAGCGTGGTGGTGGCAGCATCATGTTATGGGGATGTTTCTCATCGGCAGGGACTGGGGCACTTGTCAGGATAGAAGGGAAAATGAATGGAGCAAAGTACAGAGAAGTCCTTGAGGAAAACCTGCTGCCCTCTGCAAGAAAGCTGAAACTGGGACGGAAGTTCACCTTTCAGCATGACAACGACCCAAAACACACAGCCAAAGCTACACTGGAGTGGCTAAGGAACAAAAAGGTAAATGTTCTTGAGTGGCCCAGTCAGAGCCCCGACCTAAATCCAATCGAAAATTTGTGGCATGACTTGAAGATTGCTGTCCATCAACGCTACCCAAGGAACTTGACAGAGCTTGAACAGTTTTGTCTAGGTGTGCAAAGTTGTTAAGAGATCTATCCCAACAGACTCACAGCTGTAATTGCTGCCAAAGGTGCTTCCACCAAGTATTAACTCAGGGGGGTGGAGACTTATCCAATTATGATCTTTCAGTTTTGTATTTTTAATATATAATTTTTCTCAATAAAAACTTTTTTCCCCTTAACAGTGTGGAATATGGTGTGTAGATAAGTGGAAAAAAATCCTCATTTAAATGCATGAAACTCTGAGGCACTGACACAACAAAATGTGCAAAAAGTTCAAGGGGGTGTAGACTTTCTATAGGCACTGTACCTCATTCATTGCTGCAGCTGTCAAAATAAAAGCAATGAGTACCACGAAAAAGAGATCACTATGACCTATATGACCACTATGACTCCCAAGACAGTATGCACAGAATAATTAAGTCTGACATATAGACAGGTGGAATCCGTAATATACCCCCACATGCTGATCAACTCAATTACTTCAAAAATATGTCTACATCAAATTGCATCTGAACTTAATTTGTGCAAGTAAGTTTCACCAGAATGTGACAAGATTACTTTAAATAAAAAGGGGCTGACTGACAGAAAGACAGCCTCCATACACCACCACCAGATTATGATACAAACAACATTTTGAGCCACACGTTTTATCACAATTGGACAAGAGGTTCTTTAGAAATATGTAAAAAGTTAAGCATGAAATATAGACAGTCAGATGGCAAAACAGACAGCCTCTATGTACACCCAAATTATGAATATGTTTCATACAAATAGACAGTCGAACAGACAGAAATGATAGCTTCCATATAACCTGAGTTTATTTAACAAGTTATATCACATATTAGAAAATTCTTCTCTGCATAAATGCAAAACTGTAAAGTTATACATATTTATGCCCACCTCCACTATAGGGGATAATTCTCAGGAGGTAATCCTCTCTTTACCCAAAGTTTTCCATTAATATTCCTGTTAAGATTCATGAATGGGCTTTTTATTTATTTACAAATTACCACTAATGTTCTGTTAATTTTCACTCTTCTCAGTTCAGCATCAATCAATATAATCAATCACTGAATCCTGAGGATCTTCCTGTTTAGACTATACATGACACCTTGGGTGGTCTCTCTTCATCCATCAGGTCAGGCAAAGCACAAGGCTCGATATGAGCACTGTTTCTTATATCTCTTCCCTAATGTATCTTTTAGAACATTAGCCTCTACTGGCAACAATTAAATTTATTTGTTAAAATTACCAGAGCAACATTTTTAATTCCATGGTTGCTACTGCATAAGGTGCTTAAAAATACCTGTAAGGATTTATGAAGACTGTACAAATATTGTAAGTTTAACACAACTTTCAATATTATTAATCAGCACAGCGCAGTGCATTGAGAACAACATCAGTATTCAGGATCTTCTGGTGTTTTCTTGTTTTCGTTCTCTAATACAACACCTAATACATTAGGTTCATACATCATTACATCTCCCTTTTCCCCTATAGTTCCTTTTTTAAGTTTATCACAAACACACACACACACACACACACACACACACACACACACATATATATATATATATATATATATATATATATATATATATATATATATATATATATATATATATATATAGTACTATGCAAAAGTTTTAGGCAGGTGTGAAAAAATGCTGTAAAGTAAGAATGCTTTCAAAAATAGACATGTTAATAGATTATATTTATCAATTAACTAAATGCAAAGTGAGTGAACAGAAGAAAATCTAAATCAAATCCATATTTGGTGTGACCACCCTTTGCCTTCAAAACAGCATCAATTCTTCTAGGTACACTTGCACAAAGTCAGGGATTTTGTAGGCATATAGTCAGGTGTATGATTAAACAATTATACCAAACAGGTGCTAATGATCATCAATTCAATATGTAGGTTGAAACACAATCATTAACTGAAACAGAAACAGCTGTGTAGGAGGAATAAAACTAGGTGAGGAACAGCCAAACTCAGCTAACAAGGTGAGGTTGCTGAAGACAGTTTACTGTCAAAAGTCATACACCATGGCAAGACTGAGCACAGCAACAAGACACAAGGTAGTTATACTGCATCAGCAAGGTCTCTCCCAGGCAGAAATTTCAAGGCAGACAGGGTTTTCCAGATGTGCTGTCCAAGCTCTTTTGAAGAAGCACAAAGAAACGGGCAACGTTGAGGACCGTAGACGCAGTGGTCGGCCAAGGAAACTTACTGCAGCAGATGAAAGACACATCGTGCTTACTTCCCTTCGCAATTGGAAGATGTCCAGCAGTGCCATCAGCTCAGAATTGGCAGAAAACAGTGGGACCCTGGTACACCCATCTACTGTCCGGAGAAGTCTGGTCAGAAGTGGCCTTCATGGACGACTTACGGCCAAAATGCCATACCTCCGACGTGGAAACAAGGCCAAGCGACTCAACTATGCATGAAAACACAGGAACTGGGGTGCAGAAAAATGGCAGCAGGTGCTCTGGACTGATGAGTCAAAATTTGAAATACTTGGCTGTAGCAGAAGGCAGTTTGTTCGCCGAAGGGCTGGAGAGCGGTACACGAATGAGTGTCTGCAGGCAACAGTGAAGCATGGTGGAGGTTCCTTGCAAGTTTGGGGCTGCATTTCTGCAAATGGAGTTGGGGATTTGGTCAGAATTAATGGTCTCCTCAATGCTGAGAAGTACAGGCAGATACTTATCCATCATGCAATACCATCAGGGAGGCATCTGATTGGCCCCAAATTTATTCTGCAGCATGACAACGACCCCAAACATACAGTGAAAGTCATTAAGAACTATCTTCAGCGTAAAGAAGAACAAGGAGTCCTGGAAGTGATGGTATGGCCCCCACAGAGCCCTGATCTCAACATCATCGAGTGTGTCTGGGATTACATGAAGAGAGAGAAGCAACTGAGGCTGCCTAAATCCACAGAAGAACTGTGGTTAGTTCTCCAAGATGTTTGGGCCAACCTACCTGCCGAGTTCCTTCAAAAACTGTGTGCAAGTGTACCTAGAAGAATTGATGCTGTTTTGAAGGCAAGGGTGGTCACACCAAATATGGATTTGATGTAGATTTTTCTTCTGTTCACTCACTTTGCATTTTGTTAATTGATAAATATAAACTATTAACATGTCTATTTTTGAAAGCATTCTTACTTTACAGCATTCTTTCACACCTGCCTAAAACTTTTGCACAGTACTGTATATATATATATATATATATATATATATATATATATATATATATATATATATATATATATAATTAGCACTTGCATCACTAATGCTTATTACTACAAACCATTAAACAGTTGTTTTCCAAATAAACAGGTTTTTCAAATAATAATTATTTAAGAACACATTAGTTCTGAATTTACTAAATTAAATTGTTCAATCTTAAAGTCCACATATGCTTACTGGCTTCCTTTTCACTCTTCCACAAGTGGTGGTGTTAACAGCTGGACAGTCCTGTGTAGAATTCTCTACCTCTACCCTCTGTGGATCATTTGGAAACTTTAAAGGAGGTGGCATGGCACCCTTCTATGGCTTTTTGCTGTGTAGACATAGGAGCTGCGGAAAGTGTTAAAGGGACCTCTTTTGGCGACATCACTAGTTGTGTCTCTTGTACAGACCATTAAATCAGACCATTGTTCCTCTTGTAAAACTTCCTGTAACAGAAATACAATGAGTTTTGATTGTAAATCTCCCTCCCGATCTGTGAGGGCGCTAAGCAGTGAAAGGAGAAGTCTTTGGACAGCTGCACTCGTTTACCAAGGGGTCATGCGTGATAGCATAAAGGGGACGGAGAATCGAAAATCTTTTCCTTCACTTCGAGTAATCATTATAGTAATTCTTGTATTGCTCAGCAGGCTTATCAAAATACTTAATTAGTCACTTCCTTTAAAGTAGCTCTTCAATTTGTGTTGTCACGCCAGGCCAGTATAGCATGTTTCTTGCTCTTCACTTACACTTCTTTAAGCCAAAGTGTCTCTCATGGAAATGTCAAGCATTTCTTTTCTCAGTGTTTTTGGAACCACTAGCCTTTCTCCTTTAAATACCAGTCCATCATGAACACTGAGAGGCCAAATGCAGCTTATGAGTTCAGTTCCACACCTTCAAATACCAGGTTCTTCAGTTTTGTACTTATGAGTACATTTTAAAGTACAGCTGCCAAGTACTTGCAGTTTCTCTCCAGAATAGGTAACCAGTTTTACAGATGATTTTCTTAGCTGGGCTTGCACTTAGGCTACTGTACATACAATACTATACTATCTTGCAGGTAATACTTTGCTTGTGTATCAATCTTGAATTTCAGTGTGGCTGTCATTTATCTGCAAATTTGCAAACCATTCTTCATTTTTAGAGTCACAGTTTACCATTGCTGTGAAGAACTACTGAGACTACTTTCAGTCATCCACTTTATATTCTCCTGGCTGCTTGATTTTCTTTAGTTTTAGCCAGGCGCACTGTTGCAAAGTGATTTTTCTTGCTGCAGTTATTACACAGCTGGTCATATGGAGGACACTTACAGGCTGGGTGATTATAACCCCATCTCAGACATTCTGTACTCACTACACTTTGCTTGCTTTTCCAACCTTTCCTAATCCATTCATATGCTTTTCTGTTGTTTCACTAGCTCTGCACATGTTCACGGCGTGCAAGGGTTATGTCCGGTTCTCTTAACTATCTTGCGCATACTTGATCCAAAATTATTCCACACACAATTCTGTCTTTTATATGCGACTCACACAGTTGCTTAAATTCACGTGTCTTGGATAAAAGCTTTAAATCAGTTGCATATTGATCTATGGACTCACCCTCCTACACTTTGGAAAAAAAACTCTTCTTCCATCTCCGCCAATTCTCAGCTAAATTCCCTTCAAAACTTAACTGTCCTGGAGGTTTCAGTCAGTCCATTTATGACACCACGGAAGGTTTATAAAGACTAGACAACAAAACCTTTTATATTATTAATCAGCATAGTACAGTGCATTATACGACATCATCATGGCCGATGCATGCCCCTTCTTGTGCTTCCATGAACTTCCCCTAATACAGCCCTGCTGTTTCCTTGAACATTCCTTATTACAGCATCCTTTACTACATTAGGTTTCTTTTTTCTAATTGAGTGAACAATTATTATTTTTATTTTTTTTTCCCTCAATTTGGAATGTCCAAGTATGTTTTTTCTCCTCACCGCAGCGAGTCCCCACAGAGCACAGATGTTCTGAGGGCATGTGAGCATCCTCCGATCCCACGAGCCTAAAGCCAGAATCGCTTTTACACTGAGCAAGCCAGAGCAGAGGTGGGCAGGCTACCAATCCTGGAGAACAGAGACCAGCCCTGCCTCTTTTCCACTCTGAATGTGCTCGGTGTCTGGCCAGTAGGGTTCATTGTTGCGTGATGAGGAGAAGCAATCCCTGCCAGTTTCCCATCCCCCACCCCGGGAACGTCAGAGCCAATATGACGCCCCCCTCAGGGTCCCCAGCAAAGTTCAGCCTCTTTGCACAGCGTGGTTGCGAACTGGCGCCGTCCAAACTACATTAGGTTTCTACATAATTACATTACCCAGTCGTAATTTCTGAATGTCAAATAACATTTTTGTTGCAAACATAAGACTTTATTTGCTGTGGTCAACTGGCTATTTTCTCCTAGTTATTACTTTATGAAAACTTATACACATGAGTGCTTGGCTGATAAATAACATTTTAGCATCTGCATATTTTGTTGTCAAACTGTGTATTTTAATTATGTTGTATTTTTATGTAAACACATTTAATTAACACAGTAAATACAATGGTGAATGAATAAGTAGGAACAAGTTTAATACATACTTCTTACCAGCTAAAGCAAATCACACAAGACACACAAGAGGTTTATTTCATATTTCTCAGTAATACTGTAAAGCCATAAACATGTGCAAACAAAATATTTGACAAATCACACCCATAAAACCTATTTTGCTTCAGAAATGTTGGCGACCTGTTACAATATACAAAGTATGTATTGTTAGTGGAATTTGATATTCCCGCCAAAAATGTTTGCGGTTTTTTTTTTTCATACACGAAAAACGCATAATAAATGGCTTACAGTATTTCCCAAGTAGCTACAAGAAAACATCTGATTAATGTCTAGCAGGCATAGCCATATAATTAAGTGTTATGTGTCCACTCTGCCCCATGACCATGGGCAAATAGTGCTTAATGACTCTAATGTAAAACAGTGCTATAGGTGCAAATTAACCCAATTTGAAAACCAAGCTATGATTGTAAGAACCAACACTCATGCCTTAAGAGGTTTAAGGCAGGGTTTTGTTTGAGCAAAGATAGACAATTTTGAGTAACTGAGCCAAGATTTATGATGAATCCATTTCACTTTTGATTGAAGCTGTAGGCATCCAACTGTGAGTAAAATAGTAATTTAAAGAGTAAGTAGCGGGGTTCTGAAAAATCTAGCATTACACACGTGTTGCTGCGACTGTTTAAATAACACACCTGTAATTTGTATTTTTTTGTTAACATTCTGACAGGTTTTTACACATACATACAAAATACAATCCAGTACATCATACAGGACCGTCTTCAGTTTCATCCAATATTAATCCATAAATAAATCAATCGGGTGGTTTGGTAATTACACAGTAATACACGACAGGGTGTGTGTGATCATGAGCTATCACCACGCCTTCAAATCACCCAAGAAGTGGTGATATCTCATGATAACACACACATCCTGGAGTGCATTATTGCTATTATTAAATGGGTCTATGAGTGTGTTGTTGTTGGTAAATAAAGAAGACTTTTTTTAATAATTTGTATTTGTGTAACCTTCCACCGAGAGAAAAAGTAGTTCCACAGTAACTAAAATTGTTAGCTTAATAAAACATTTGATTTTAAACTGTTGTGTATAATATTTTCTTTTTTGGGGCTTCAATAACAGATTCTTGTTTAGGCTTTGTAGATATTGAACTAGATGTTGCCATTCATAGTTTCATGTATGTATGGATTTTGTTCAGTGGACGGAGCTGCGGTTGTGACGTTTTCATTTGTGGTTGCTCGTTTGACAGGAGGAGGTTGAAGTGAATTTTCTTTATCTTCTGTTGTACTGAGTAGGTTGCTCCTGACTGCTTGAGAGTTGGGTGCCAGTAGCTTTTGGCGATACTGTTTTTAAATCAATGTCAATGTTCTTTTCAATTAGCCAGTCACAGAAAACTTTCATAGTCTGGCACTTGGTGTTTTCCTCAGTTGTATTCATTTCTAGGTTGTCTAAATCTACTTCATTTACCCCAGTATGGCGAGATGCTAACATTCTTTTCTTTTTCAATGTTTTTAGCTGCAGAACTTTTGTAGTTAATCTCACGGATTGTTGTCATACTGACTCGAGTGGTTTTGTTTACCCAGGCATACAGTTACAGTTGGCGTATTGATTTTGTTTACTGTGATGAGGCCACTTCGGAGAAAAAAGTTATGTACTATTGTGTTAACACCAAATATCTAATGGCTAGGCAGGAGGTCTCAGCCAATCTGAATCTAGAATGTTCGCCAATTGTTTCTACACATTTAATAATTGTATTTAAAAGCATAGGCATGCAATATAAAAGTAGCCTAGGTTGACACATTTGAGGCTCCCCCAGAGAATAATTCAAACTCAGATCGGTAATTCAACGTAGTCTCACTTTGACATGAAGGAATTTATTTATTTATGTACCAATGTTGTATGAAACTGAAGATGATCCTGTATGAAGATAAATAAGCTAACTTACTTTATGAAAGGGACACACTGTGTTGTAAATGAAAACTTTTCACACTGTTTAAATACATGCCTGCTAAAGTACAGGCAGGTGATAGTAATTAAACTAAAAAACAAATTAACAGGTAGTCAATTAAATAAAATAAACTAATCTGTGCAAACACAGCCACACACACAGTTACGTGGCAGGGGCTGAAATTAATCCCTGCCAACTACCAACACATTTTCTTCAGGCAGGGTTTTGCCCAGTCACACTATGTATAACTATATACACTTATGTACAACCCAGTATAATGTCAAACTACAAACTACTGACATCTTCCCCATTCTTTTGTTCTGCACATACTTACCAACCTCAGAAGCAATCACTGTGATGTTATGCCATGGCATTTCTTCTCGGTCAAGGGTTTTTGCAGTCTTAATCGCTCCACTGTTGGCATCTATGTTGAAATACCGATCTCCATGTAAGCTACGGTCAATGAAATATCTATTTTTAGAAGAGAAAAACAATTAAAATTGCATGACCACAGTCTCTGCAGCGCACAAGCAAAACCATATGAAAATGCTTTAGCAGCAAAATTATTGTTTTCAAAGAAACTTGGACATAGTATGAAGGCATGATACAGGAATCCTCATAAGATTTTTATGAAATAAAAGCTTGAAACATACCATATTCCGAAAAAATAGACTTAATTTGAAAGGCTTGGATTCTGATCTAATAAACCACACTCAACGCAGTCTTGCATTACATTCTAAATAATTAAATACAGAGGCCCAGTTGCTGCTTAGATTTCAGTGATTTATCAGCCACAGTCTGGAGGTATGGATATCAACGTGTATATTGCATTTATAATTTATATGTATATATTTTCTTTTTACAGTATAAACAGATTAACCCATTTTGAGAGAAATTCAGAGAAATATTTTGTGGAATCACTAAATAATGACAATAATGAGGAAGCACTGATGGGCCCTTTTGCTGGTTGACTTTTTGTGTAAACATTAGCCCTTGTGATATTTGTTCTGAAGTTGTGTGATAAGCATTTCTTAACATGAGCTTTACAACGGGATTACAGGAGATTTCTCATCAAGATGATGATTCTTCAGTTTGTACCTTGAATATGACGCATTTTGACTCATGGAAAAATGTTAATCATACCAAATTGGCCCCAGCCTACCCCCTCCAGGTGTTCTATGCTTGGAACGCACATATTCAAAATCTAGAAAAATACACTACGATGACGGTAGAATGACATCAAAATTCTAGAAAAAGAAAGTTACGTTCTGGTTACCAACAGTCATTGCAAATGTGGCCATTGTCAGATTCTGGTCTATATTTTTGATGCAAGGTAGCCAGCATGTTTACAAAAAGTAAAATAAAAGGAATGTTGACACCAGTGAGAAGTCTTTTTTTTATCAAATATTAATGTTATTTCAAAGATTATTTTGACAAACAAAGCAAGCTGCCAAACAACACAAGTTTGAAACAATTTGCATCTCATTGCTTCTTATTCTTTTAAACAGAAAGTGGATTATGTATGCAATGTATGAATCTTAACTGAACCTTTTAGCTAACAAAACAGTTTAATACATGTTCTGCACCATGCACATCTATTCATTGTATAAGGTCCCAATATGCAGTTTTGAAAGAACCGCTTTTTTTTTTTAGCAAACATGTATTTTCATTTTAAAACATGGTATCTCATTAAATAAATCTGTTTGCAAGCCATGCTTTTAGACTGTCTTGCACTTCCTAGAGTGCAAAACCTTGGTGTTGAAAGTGTCCCCACCCCTTCACTGGCTTCTTTCCTGTCAATAACCAATCATCTCCTTCCCCCATTGAATGGCATGCTTTCAGCCAGTAACATCCTTTGATCCAGAAGACATTCCTTCAATCTAAAGTTGTACCAGTTTATGTTTTAAAATGAAAATAAATGTGTGTTATAACATGTTTGTTTCCAAAACTGCACATCTGACACTGACAGTATTTATCTCATGTATTCAATTATTTTGCTAATTCCTTGTTTTCCAAAAAGTTTGACATATATGAATTATGGTTTACCAATTATGAGTGCTGCTATTGAATTGAAAATAATGGAAAGACAACATGTACTTTTTAAACATTTTTAAAGAAGCTGATTTGTGCATGCGTTGATAAGAACATGCTAAATGAGCAACAGAATGAAAGAAACTCCATGGACAACTGACATGTATCCTTGTACATTACACAAAATACATTACATAAAATACAAACTGACTCCATTGTTACGATACACACTTTAGTTAATGTGGGTGTGCTACAGTGAATGGAGTTGGACCGGCAGCGGACTCAATTAAGTGCTGCAATTGTTATATTAAATATACAATCTGAATATTGAATCTAAACTATGTAAACTTAGTGTACTACACAGTGGGTTGCTGTATCTAGCTGTACTATCTGTGACATGCATAGCTGAATGTAAGTAGAAGGTAACGTCATTTGTGATGTGAATAAAGGCTTCTTCTGAAAATAACATGTTTATTCAACAAATATTATTCCACAATACCATATACAGTATTGACAAAAACACAAATTTTCCACGGCTCTGTCCTGCATCGATTTTACCCATTTTCCAGCTATCTATCTTCTATAATTGCTGCATATCTCTTATGTGCTGCTGAACATAGTCAATATGAATGTCAATATTTATTTATCATCGGAAACAAATTGCTTTTCTTGATACAATCAATCTTTGGGAGGGATTAAATATTAATTTAAACTCAATCCTCAAAAGATGCAGATATTCAGGATTAAAAAAAAACGTTTATCACCACAACTACCTGATCGGACTGTTAGAACGGTCAGGGTCCTGTGCTGTGACTGCTCCTACCAGGGTCCCCATCTTTGCATTTTCATACACGTCCATCACATAAGAAGTCATTGAAAACAAAGGTGGCTCATCAACATCTCCAATTATGATCTTCAGAGTAGTTGTGTCTTTAAATGGTCCAAGGTGTGAGAACCGAGGATCTGTGTGTGTATTTGCACCTACGATGTGGATAATATAGCTTCTCTTTTTCTCATAGTTCAGTGGCTGTGAAGTAAACAATAAGCAAAACGGTTAAATATCACAAGTTTAAGCTTTGGTTGATAATGCTAAGGTGGGAGGCATACTGTAGAGCATTGGTTCTTAAACTGGTGGTCACAGAAAGGTTTGAGAAGGATTGCAGAACGACTATATATATATATATATATATATATATATATATATATATATATATATATATATATATATATATATATATATGTGACAGACTGGGGGGAGGAAGGGAGAAAAAGTGTAGTCCTAGGAGGGAGCTGCAGGACTACAACCCCCAGAATGCCATGAGAGGGAGCCAGGATGGGGTTCACCTGGCTCCAGCCTTTAAATCATTATCTCCTGTCTGTAATTAGAAGACAGGTATATAAACCTGCAGAAATGTTTGTTCCAGGCAGTCTCTAGTCTATGTGAAATGAGGCTGTCACAGTGAAGAGTGAGAAAAAAGGTACCATGTGAACCTTTTATTGTTTTGTTTGTATTCATTTTGTGTTTTGACACTGGTAAGCAGCTTAGCTGCCCAGTTTGCTAGTTTAGAGTTTTGTTTTGAAAAGTTTAGTTAGTGCTCCAGTATGAGCTAGGTTTTTGTTTCTGTTTTATTTCTTCTTTTATTATTGTAAATAATAAAAGTGCACAACCGCACTAAAACCATCAATTTTGTGTCTGGGTCTGTAACTTTAAATAGCAAAACAAACCCGAGCCTCTTATATATATATATATTGTAAGGCAGCGGGTTGTGTGAGACAGAAAAAAAAATGGCACCTTTTTGTATTTGATTGTTTTGCTTTTTAGTTAATTAGTTTTTGTTAATTGTGTTATTGTTTAATTTAATTGTTTTATTATTAATTATCCCCTGCACCTGGTAGCTATTGTTAAATTGGGACCAGGTGCAGGGTATTTAAGGGGAGCAGTCAGTCTGCTCAAGGCTGCTGAGTAGAAGGAAGCAGAAGAGAGGTGCTCTGCTTCCGAGCAGTCATAAAAAAGTAAGTGCTGTGTAAACCTGTGTGGTTTTGGTTTGTGTTCCATGGTGCCAGGTAAACGGCTTAGCCTTCCTGCAAGTTAGACAGGGAATAACCTGTGTAGTAACTACTCCAAAACGGAGTTAGGTTTTGTTTTGTGTTTGTGTTTATTTTGTGTTTATTAAAAGTAGCGCGTCAGCGCTTGAAACTCCATTCCTGTGTGTGTTGTGGGTCAGTTTTAAAGGGGCAACAAACCCAAGTGGAAGCAGCTCGGTTACTATATATATATATATATATATATATATATATATATATATATATATATATTGGGCTTCTGACAATGAAAATATGTAAAAATGCATTGTTAGGCAAACCAGTAATTTCAGAAGACTAAATCCTCATATCATTAGACCAACATCAGGTTCACAGGTTTATAACCTTTTTCATAACATAAAACATATGGTGTGGTATGTATGTGGGTATGGGAGGCAGTTAATGCCAAGTCTTGTCAGTTCTGCTAATAACTCAACCTGTTTTAGTGATCCTTGTGAGATTTAGGATTACATTCAAAAATATTATCTAGCATAAACAAATCTAAAATGTACATTGTGAGACGATTGATCTTATTCAGAAAACACCTGTTTTTTTCCCCCTTAAAACAAACAAACAAAAAAAATACTAACAATAAAATAAATAATGCAGGACATTATTTTTAGAGCTTCTGTTTTTGCTAGCTAGTTCCGTAACATTAGAAGTGGGATGGTAAATGCTGTGCTTCGATGGCTCTGTGGATGCAAGATTCTTTACTCTGAGGGCCTTGCTTATGTAAATAATGTGAGACTTTGATTAATTCTCTTGTTGGCAACACTGACATGACTTGTTCAACATAATAATATTAAATATGTAGAATGAAGAGGTAATTGCATTTCAGAGGGTCATTTTTACATAAAAATCAAAAGATGTAATTGAAGCTTCTAGGAAATGAAGGCAACATTGCGCCTACTGATCATTTATTTTATTTATTTAGTTACATTTTTATAGCGCCTTTAGCCAAGGTGCTTTACAAGTTAAAACAAAGCGGTACAATCAAGGAAAATGGAAAGTTTATTGGGCTAGGGTGGGGAGACAGAATAGTTGCTTGAATGAAAGCAGAGGGCCAGAGGCTAGGTCAGGGTCAGGAAAGCAGGGTCATAACAGGAGATCAGGAGCCAGAAGTAGCAGTCGGATGGGCTAGGGAGAAGAGATGTGTTTTGAGGGAGGAGCGGAAACTACGCATTGTGGGTGGCTGTTTGATAAGTGGGAGTCTATTCCAATGAAGAGGAGCAAGAAGGGAAAAGGAACGGAAACGGGATTGGGCACAGGGCGAGGGTGGGACAGAGAGGAACGATAGTGATTGGGAGCGTAAGGGACGTGAGGGAATATAGTAGGTAATCAGTGCAGCCAAATAAGGTGGGGCAAGACCATGGAGAGATTTATACACAAGGGTAAGGAATTTGAACAGGCAACAATAATAGACAGGGAACCAGTGAAGCTGGAGGAGGAGAGGGGAAATATGAAAGGAGTGGGGGAGGTTAAATATGATACGGGCAGAGGCGTTTTGAATTTGTTGTAATGGTGTAAAAGCGTAAGAGGGAAGGCCAAGCAGGAGGGAATTACAATAGTCAAGACGGGTGAAGATGAGAGAGTGCACCAGGAGTTTAGTAGCAGGAAGGGAAATGGAGGGGCGTATTTTGTGGATGTTGAATAGATGGAAACGGCAGGTGCGTGTTATGGCCGAGATATGATCAGAGAGGGAGAGGGTGGAGTTGAAGATGACGTCGAGGTTACAAGATATGATCAGAGAGGGAGAGGGTGGAGTCGAAGATGACATTGAGGTTACGAGATATGATCAGAGAGGGAGAGGGTGGAGTTGAAGATGACGCCGAGGTTATGAGATATGATCAGAGAGGGAGAGGGTAGAGTCGAAGATGACACTGAGGTTATGAGCAGAGGGGGATGGAATGAGGGACAAGGGAGGGAATGAGATGGTGGGACAGGGTGGGGGTGAGGAGCGGGAAGGGAAGAAAAGGATTTCAGTTTTTAATGGATTGATGAGGAGGTATCGGCGCGCCATCCAAAATTGGATAGCAACCAAGCAAGTTGATATACGGGCGGCAAGGTCAGGGGTAAAGGGGGGGAACGAAAAGAAAATCTGGGTGTCGTCAGCAAAGAAATGTTGGGGAAAGTTAAAAGAGGAAATAAGAGCTTCAAGGGGTGAGGTGTACAGGGAGAATAGCAAGGGTCCCAGGACAGAGCCCTGAGGGATCATCTCTAACTGGTTGTCACCAAATCTTATAAAATCGACAGTTCAGGATTTTCTCTTGCTTTCTCTACTTTATGTCATTATATCAGGCTGCTGCTTGTCATTGGCTATATTTAGTCAAATCTAAGAAACTAAGGGGTAGATGCACTAAGATGACTGCAGGTTTAGAGACTGTGAATCTCCTATAAACTAAAACATGTCGGAGCTCCGCAGCTTTAATCTATTTTATGTATAAATGTGCACATGTGTTGCATTGATTATAAAAGTTGTAGTGCCTAATCATAAATACCCTGTAATAATTCATGGCATCCGGACTGTTCATGTGGTTTTTTTTTTAAGAGAATTAGGGTCATTTTCTCAGTAATTACTAGATGTGCAGTGAAAGAATAAAGTAAAACCCCAAGTTTTCCTCATATAATTTAAATCAACTTGTTGCAAGGCCTTTGTCAACTATTTAAACAATGTAACTACATATGAAACCACAATAAAATAATAATACAAAGCAGTATTTTTTCGGGATAATACTTTAACAGGGTCTGGCTTCCCCCATTCAGAATGGCTATTTGCTGTGCAGACATTTAGGAAATGGATCAGACACAGAACCCTTTATAGTGAGATTGTCTGTTTTAACCTGTTGACCTGTAATATTACCTTTAATATCACAAACAGCCTTTAACCAATCATGTTGCCTCAATCTCAACAAAACAAGTATATCAGTAACATACATCCCCTGCCATGGCTGTAATTTCAAAATTAGAGCCATCAGTATGATGAAAATGTTGATGACCATTAGATATATCAACAGTATGTCAGCATAGTATAGAATAAGAATTAGCAAGGACATATTTAATCACAATTTGGAAAGCGATTCTCAAGGATGGATGAATGGACAGACAACCCCCCCTGATATTTTCAATAACTTCATAATAATGATAATGATAACACAAAGTTTGGATAAGCTGTTCTGCAGATATATGCAAAAATGTAAGTGTGACGTACAGATGGACAGAAAAACAGACATTCCCCTATATGCCCAGAATCTCATATTCTTAATACATTTTGCTAGCCCTAACCCAAGCTAATACCAAGTTTCATCACAATTGGGTAAGTGGTTATCCTACAGTATATGAAAACTGTAAAGTGGATGGATCTCTGGACAGACAGATGGAATACTCACAGTATCTGGTAGTCTCAATAACTTATTTTAAATAATGTTAATACAATGTTTCATGACCGGGCATTTAATGAAGTCTTTTAAAGGTTTAATTTGGTATATTAAATTAAGTTTCATATTGATTGTTGTTGTTGCATTATTATTTAAAGAAGAGCCCAAAAGTATGTTATACAGCATTCGTTATAATATAAAAGCCATCTAAAATGGAGTCCCTACCTTTTTCAGTGAAATGATGCCTTCCCTAGTCTCTTTGTCAGTTGAGATGGTGAAAACCGAAGCCCCATCTCCATTTGTGATGATGTACTTTATCTCTGAATTAATTCCAGTATCATCATCATTTGCCTTAATTTTGCCAACAGCTTTGCCAACTTCAGCAGATTCTGGTACATACAGCTCATAATTTTCTGCAGAGATAGGATCATATTCAATACATGATTATTATTCAAAAAACTAATAATAAAGTGAAAAGTAACAAAGTCATGTGAATCTATAACATTTAGATTATTTTGTATTGGAGTAGTATTTGTGTTGCATGTTATGTAAAGAAACGAAACAAGGCAGCCTTTTGTTGTAAAAGTAAAGATTATGCATCAGCTTAATGTAAACATGTGACAGCAATGCTTGGTCAATATCTGCTCTTAAAGATGTGTACAGACAGTGATGCCTACAGTATCATTTTCTATTAGAGCCCAGGGAATATATTACTATTGACCTCATAATGCAGCTCCAATTTTATGGTCATAGAAGTATTCAAGGTCACAAAAAATGACATAGAATACTGTTTTACTGTGGAAGCAGCAGAGAGGTTCATGACACAAACACATCAGCTTGCAAACAGAGAATGGCATGTCATTAAATATGGCAGTCGCTCTTTATCCTATTTATACTTTCACCTTACTTTCATTGAAAACAATGTCTGCCAAGGCCTTGTACAGCAGCTCTGTCTGCATATTAAAATGTATAGTGATTTGAAAGGGTAAATGAAAGGGATCCACTGTCATTAAACAACGTATCTCTACACAGTAATACACGTTTTTCTTTAACAATTAAAATGTCATCCTAAGTTAATCATGTCAGACTCAATGCAATTACTGGCCTTTCATTTTAAGGAGGAAACAGTAGGCAAACTTGTACAGATTTGTATATAAAATAAGAGTTTAAAACTGTAATTAAACAACTCATACATTTTACGCAAGAGCTTTTAAATGTCCTTAAGTGCAACTGAATTCTCCTATAAGAGAAAATTATGAAAATGACACTTCAGAGAAAATACCTTTGAGAATCTTTTCACTGGAAGGTAATTTCATGAAAGACTCTTGTGACTCTCTGCACATCTCTGATTACCTATTCCCTTGAAGTCTAAAATGGAAGGATATGTCTACATGTTGCACATCTTTTATATGCTTAAAATAACATCTTAATGTTTGATAAAGATAGTTGAGTATATTTGATGAACGATTTTGGTTCAGTACCAACAGGGAACAATGCAATTTAAGTTATGCTTAGTAATATTGAATAAATGATTCCTAGATGAGTTACAATAGATTATTAATTTCAATAGATGTTAGGATGAAAGTTACTGTCTCTATATACAATTGTTTTAGTGGAGGAATCTATTTTAACATATGGATGCATAAATTGCCATTTTAGTAAACATCTGTATTTTTTATTATTAACCAAGACATTACAATGTGTCACAGTGATGCGTATTTAACAGCCTACAAATCATTACCTTTTACACAAGGACAGAAATTATATAAAGAAAAAAAAAACTGTGTGTGAGTGAAAATAAGGTCTCAACTACAAACAAATTGTTCTTACTTGGTATAGTGCCATTTTAAAAGGTATAGTGCCATTTTATCTTCCTGACTAAGCATTCACTGATTCCTAGTTTACCCTTGTTGGGACGTACTTTGGGGGAATTTGGGTGGATTGTCATTCACATCAGTTAGAGTAATATTTATTGTAGTCGACCCCGACAGTCCTCCAATCTGTCCGGCCATATCTTTGGCTTGAATGACAACAGAATACTGTTCTCTGGCTTCCCGGTCCATGTTGGCTAAGGCAGTCCTGATGACACCTGTCCGATAGAAAGAGACAGAAATCAATAGTACTGGACTGAACTACAATGTAACATTTAGTTTCATATGGAAAGTCATATCGATCACAATGAGATTTCTCTTGAGTCTGATATTTGACCTGTATAGTAAGGCCAATTTCCCTGGAATAAAGAAAAATCAAGTGCTTTCTTTGCACCACAGATATAGTGATATTGTTGGAAATACTTTTCGTATAATTGATTTGTATGGATATGGATAATCAAGCAGATATTAATAACAATTACTGTACCTTTAATAATGTATAGACTAAAGTTACCATACACAAGTACCTACTGTATGATATATCGCAAGTAACCTATTCTATCACATTAAGCATACAAAATTACAAAGCTTTACAAATAATTAAATTCATGCAATTCAGTAAAACTTTAACACCTACAGTTGAGGTAATGAAATACTGTAATTAAACGTATCATATACCAAACTTTGAAAATCAAAGAATACAATTCAGTACAACTTTGACACATTACAGAACTTTAGGTATCATTCAACTTCAAAAATTCAGTAAAATGTTTATATACTTTGATACTTGCTGTTAAGGCATTGTAATATACGTTGTCTATATTAGGACATCATCATTTCTCACGTCTCGGCATCAGTTATCAGGAATTTCTTTGTCATGGATCATTTAGCTTGGTGATCAGTCGTCATTTCTCAATCATTTTTTCTGTCATCCCTCATGTGTGTTTTATGTCAGCCATTATTTGTATCAGGTATCATTTGTATTTTGTGTCCGCCGTCACTCGAGTTTTAGAACACCTCCATTTTTCCAGTTTTTATTGAAATTTACGCAATTTAATGTCTCAGTGTACTCTGAAATTAAAGCATAGAACAAATAAACAATTGGAGATAAAAAAGAAATCATGGAATCGTTTTGTTTAACAAAATTTAATCTAAATTTTTGACTCATCAAAGTAGCCACCTTTTGCAGATATAACAGCCGAACACACTCGTGGCATTCTTTCTACAATGGAAATCAAATATTGTTCGGAAAATTCTTCCCAACACTGTTGCAGAAGTTCCCACAAATGTGTTGCACTTGTAGGTTGCTTTGCTTTCACCCTTCTGTCCAGTTCATCCCAAACCAGCTTGATGGGGTTTAAGTCTAGAGACTGTGCTGGCCATTCCATGATTTGAAGCCTACCGTCTTGTTCTTTTCTTCTAAGGTAGTTCTGACATAGCCTGGAGGTATGTTTTGGGTCATTATCTTGCTGTAGGATGAACCCCTGACCAACTAGGTGTATACCAGAGGGTATTGCATGGCGCTGCAAAATGCTGTGGTAGCCGTTTTGGTTCAGGGTGCCACTCACTCTGTGCAAGTCGCTGACTCTGGATCCAGCAAAAGAGCCCCAGATCATCACGCTTCCTCCTCCATGTTTGACAGTTGGTGTCACACACCGAGGAACCATCCTTTCGCCTACTCGACGGCGTACAAAAACCCTGCGTGATGAACCGAAGATTTCAAATTTTGATTCATCGGTCCATAAGACCTTCTGCCAGTCTTCAGTAGTCCACTGGCGGTGCTTCATGGCCCAGGCAAGCCTCTTTTTCTTATTTTGCCATCTTAGCAATGGCTTTTTTACTGCCACTCAACCTGTCAAACCTGCAGCTCGAAGTCTTCTCTTTACAGTTGAAACTGAGACTTGCTTACTTCGACCAGTGTTAAGCTGTGCTTGAAGCTGATGTCTTGTGAGCCACCTATCACGCAAGCTGTTGACTCTCAGAAACTTGTCTTCTGATTCTGTTGTGGCTTTGGGTCTGCCAGACCTCTTCCTGTCAGAGTTTCCTCCAGTTTCCAAGTGCCTTTTGATGGTGTAGGAAACTGTACTCACTGACACCTTGGCTTTCTTTGCAATTTCTCTAAAGGAAAGACCTACACTTTTAAGGGTTATAATGGTCTGTCTGTCTTCCTTTGTTAATTGCCTTTTTCTCGCCATTATGATAGCAATATACTACTTCCTGCAGTACAATACTGTCCAAATAATGCTTAAGAGGGTACAGTAACACAGTCTGTTCCAACACTGCTTTTATACAGACAGAGGGTTTGTAAGTAATCAACAAAAGTTGGGACACCTGTAGGAATTGTTAGCATCAACTTTCAAGGCTTAATTTACTTCCATTGCTGCAGAACAGCTGTAAGTTGTTAACCCATTACTTGTTCCCTGAAAAGGCCTTTTGTATAACTCTGAAATGTACATTATTTTTCAGTTTTTGGTAACCTAAACTTTTTTTAACCTCTGGCAGTTTACCGCTTTCCTTTGTACCATTTCAGGTTATTCACTGGACTTGAACTGCTTAAATTTCAATAAAAACTGGAAAAATGGGGTTCTAAAACTTTTGACCCGGTAGTGTATATATATATATATATATATATATATATATATATATATATATATATATATATATATATATATATATATATATATATATATATATATATATATATATATATATATATATATATATATATATATATATATATATATATATATATATATATATATATATATATATATATATATATATCACATAAGTAATAATACAAACCTAAAGAGACTCCCAACCATGCTGTAATAATTAGGTTCTATCTTCACCAGTAGGGTTAGGCCAGGTCAGTAGTTTATTGTGATTCATCACAGGAACATCTGGTTCTGTTGGCTTGGTAAATGCTACCTATGCCCCACAATGGTGTTAACTACAACTGTGCTCTGTGTGCTGCCAATTAAAGCCTGGCTCATGTATCACATTTATTCTAATAATTCATTGGTCATTATCAGAATATCCTTAAATTTCAGAAAGGGGGAGGGTATTAATTATAGCAGAAAGACTTCTGAACATTGTGTGACATACAAACCACACAAGGATTCTTATCCCAAGGCTCATTTTAGAGTTGTACACATTATCTTTCATAAAAAAGGGAAATTATACAAATCGGATTACCATTACTTATATTCTGTAACATTTCCCACTCATGTAAACTTTTAGTAGAAATAAGCAAGCCTGAGAAATGAAATTCAGCACATGTAACAGTATAACACTTTTATTAGATACGACTGGCTGTAGTCTGCCCACTGGAAACTGGATCAATTAGCCCACTGGTTTTATGTTATGTTTCTGGGTTGTTTTACTCTCAGTGTGCTGACCATGTGAGTAGTATACTGCAGAGAACAGGATTGGATTGGGGACCATAAATACATTTGTGTCTATGTCAGTGACTTCAGCATCAACCCAGTTATACCTCAACTCATGCAGATACTACATTATTAACAACTATAACAAGACTAGAGGATGTATTTAGTTAAGGGAACCCTACTACTTTACTTTTGATATTTGTTTACCACTGACATGAATGCCTTTCAGGGGAAAAAAATAAAGGTGAAATTAGTCAAGCATATCAGCCTTGTATGCGGGAGCAGCATTCAACCAGATATAGAATAGAAACTTGATGTTCAAAAGTAAATGAAAAATAAGTAAATGTACTTGCTTGGACAGGATTTTGCCTTGTTTTTAATTATTATTATTATTATTTTTAAAATATTTAGTTCATTTACAGTATTTTTAATATGTAGTATTATAGAATTCTAGAAAGTGGAATACTTATTCAGAATATAAAATATAAAATTCAAAAAATGTACAATACAAATTACAATACAAAAATAATAGCTATGGTTGAAGCTTGAAGCCACAAAAGTCTATTTAACTTCAATGGTGCATCTTGAAGCCATAACTCAGCTGCCTCCAGGTTAGGCTTTTAGCATAGATAACGAGATGTGATGGGCAGGGTAAGAACATGTGCAAACCTTAGCAATGACACCTTTAACAAGGACAAGTTCCACTAAACAGTGAGAGCTGCTATCCCCCGCTGACAGGACCGGTGTTTAGACTTTAGCACACTAGGCTTAAATTCCCTATTTTCAAAACAACCAATCAGAACAAAATCACATCTTGGCAGTCTTCCATGTGTTTGGCTTCATATTCTCTCAAACATGCCACTAAAATCTACATTATAATCAAAATAACTTTAAAACTACAAATCCAATCTAATTCTAATCACCGCAGCTAATTAAGTCAGCAGAGACTCTTGTGCCAGTATATTAAGTGAAAATGACGACTGCAGTTAACTTTAGTTCAAGTTAATAACAAAGAACAACATTGTCTTCTACGGTATGTTAAATAACCTAATAGATGGTGGTTTGCTCAAATAACCAATTAGATGGTGGGTTGCTTACTGGAAAAGCGATCATTACTGAAGATAACATATTTTGAAGTATTTCTAAGCTGTAAACACTGTAATTAACAAAATATGAGCGTGGTGGCTCTTAACACAAGTGCTGTGTGTCATACTGTTGTTTTGACAGCCTTAACGGATTTAGTCGATACGGTTCTCACACAGAAAGAGTCTGGCAATCTGATTTGCTATGAGGCATGTAACATAGAGGATTTCCAGCGTATCAGTTGTCGGAGGGACATTGGCTCAATCCTGCAACTCATTTCAGGCTGCGTTGTGGACTTCCATCCCCATTTTGAGACCAGTTTTTGGCCAGAAATTTGTGCTGCGTTATTACAGGGCCAGCTCTTAGCAGGCAGTATTCTCACACAGTGCCTTGTATTATGAGTGTGTGTCTTTCTGAGTGGACCTGATGGATACACTAGAATGTACCCGCCACAAAACCAAACATTAAAATCAAAATAACTTTAAAATTACAAATCCAATAACATTTTTACCACTGTAGGAAATTAAGCAGCAGAGCCCGCTGCCCACTATAAGTGTAGCTATATAGTTTGTATCCATTTCTGCTGAAAAATGTCATTAGAATTTGCATTGTGCACAGGGGAAGTTTCATGTTTTGACCCCCCTTTTATCTTTTAACATACCAATCCTATTGAAAGACCGTTTAAAGACAGAATGCTTATGTTCCAAAAGACATCACTCTCCCCACTACCATTATCAAGATATGAATGGTTGAAAATCAGTATTTTACACAGAAATGAAGTTGAACTATCGTGTCACTATAATACAGGGAACATTGCTCTTATATTCTGTGTGCACATGGTTTTTCTAGGATGAAACTGAGGTGTTGCAGAACAAGTAGCTGCCTGCTGAGCAAGTGGTGTTTAAAATAGTTTCCAATTATTTAGACACTTTAGACAGTTCCCAACACTATTATTATTATTATTGTTTATTTCTTAGCCGACGCCCTTATCCAGGGCGACTTACAATCGTAAGCAAATACATTTCAAGTGTTATATAACATATATATATTACATATTAAAATGTTACATATTAAAATGTGCATATTGATTCCTTTAATGCTTAACCACTGCCCACTTTTTCTTCAGATGCATGCAGCAAGTGCCATACCAGGATCACGACACACCTGTGAAAAAATAAATAATTATATCTGGCATATAGCACACTAAACACCAGTATTAATTATATCTGGCATGTAGCACACTAAACACCAGTATTAATTATATCTGGCATATAGCGCACTAAATACCAGTATTAAGTATATCTGGCATATAGCGCACTAAACACCAGCATTAAGTATATCTGGCATATAGCACACTAAACACCAGTATTAAGTATATGTGGCATATAGCGCACTAAACACCAGTATTAAGTATATCTGGCATATAGCGCACTAAACACCAGTATTAATTATATCTGGCATATAGCGCACTAAACACCAGTATTAATTATATTAATGTCTTTTTTTCTTAGTGAGATCACTTCAAGAGAACAAAAACATATAACATGCTTCTGTAATTTGCCAACTAGACTTCAATCATTGCATATGTGTGTAGATTCAATGAAAAATTCACAATAGTTCAATGACAAAATATCTCTGCTATTGCAAATAGTAGAATATTAGTATCCATTTAAAAGTACTGCTTGTGTCATATTTACCAAATTGTATGTGCAGTATTTACTATTATCTGAAAATGTTACTTTTTAAAAGCCTTAGCTGCCTCATGCTTAATTTGTCACTTAATCTCTTTATGAATATTCCAATATCTGCTGAACTGCCTTGTCAGTTATTAGCTGCTGCTTCCACCAGTATTGCATGCGTTTTACTAATGAAAACTCCTATGGTAAAACAGATCACAATCTTTATTTAATTTATACTGTATTTTGACAGCCAGGAAATATGATTTAGATCAAACTAAACGAGTATGTAGGAAGGGGATGAATCATTTTGGTCACTCTGACCCATATCGTGGTTTATTTATTCATTTTTTTACACATGAATCCAGAAGAGGTAGCAGTACAGCCATGTCCAAACAAGATCAGAACCAGCAAGCACTTTACCTGTGAGCTGGAGGTCTCTGGTACAAATGTGACAAATCTTTTTATGAGTCAATTAAAAATGCCTTTGATAACTGGTACAGTAGAATCTTAAAACTCACTTTAAATGATCACCAGCTAATGATCGCTCTGTGATGGACATTGATGCTTAAATGCTGCCCATTGGAGCAAAACATGGTACCAAATCACTTCACAGGGAAAAGTCTGATTGCACCCACCTACTGTAGCATCCAAAATCAGGTGCTTTGTCCTGTGATACAGGTATGTAAATCTATATAAGTAAAATTCTGAATGTAGAATAGATTGATCAAAGGTATTCTAAACCACTACGGTTCAATCATACAATTATTTTTACTTTCAGTTTGACAGTTGTAGGCTGCAATAGCTATTTAAGCTTTACTAGCTTACCCCTCTCTACATCATTCCAAATAGTGGGAAAGCAGTAAAATACATGCAATTGAATTTCTCTTTGTAACAGGGTGACGTGTTACATGTGTGGGTAGTCACTGGAAAATACTGACAGACACAGAGCATTGGTGTTGATACGCCGCTCAGGCGCGCAGATTTAATTTGAACACTGAGCTGACACTAGGGTGCCAGCGATGGTAGACCTAGTGTCACATTTAATAAAGCAATAAAAACAAAAACAAAAAGCTAAAAATAAAAGTTTGTCACACAAAATGACGAGCGCTAGTCCCACTAAAAGGAACGTCCCGCTCCAGGAACCTGCTACTCTACGGTAACCCTCTCTGTACTGGTTTGGGATCCACATCCCCTAAGCTGACCTACTTCTGTTGTGTTTTTTCTGAAGTCCTGGCCTCCCAGCGACTCCGGGCCATTCCGACGGTCCTGGCTGGACAATCGCCTTCACAGGCCCCGTCTTGCAGTTAAAGGGCTCCGTGGTAGTAGTTCCTGCAGAGCGGATGCTTCCCTCCTGGATGTAAACAAACCCTCTCAGCGCCCGTCTGTACAGCAACGGCCTTGCAGCAGCCCCGAGCTGTAGCGCAGCTGCTTTTTGAGCTCTGCGCAGCATCCCCAGGCACGCCCTCCAGCCAATCCAGACCTCCCAATCATCTTAGCTCAGGGCGAGCCTGCCACTCAGCAGATTGCTTAGCAACGCGTCTCCAGCTGCGCGTCACAGCTGATTTTTCACAGGCACACACAGCGACCCGGTTCCCTGTCACTCTTCAATAACAGACCAAAAGTCCTATTACTGACCAGCCAGGGACTTGTTTAAAACAAATATAAAACAATGGGAAAACCTTTTTTGTATTTTAGAATTGTTTGATATATCTGTGTAAAAATAGGCTACCTACACTAGGGCAATAGGAAATCCATGTTACCTGGAGGAGGAAATGCACTGAAGACTATATTATAGCAAAGCTACATCTTGGTTGGTCCCTACCACAACTATCTCATTTTATCTTGGCGAAAGCAGAGTCCAATATTTCCATCAAGTAAATAACAGCTTCTCTCATGTAATGAAAAATAAATAACATATTAAAATGGCTAAGTTTGTCCAGCAGTTACTTATCTCATACACAAACTGGCAGATATTGCATACTCACAAACATAAAAAGACACACAGGCATAGATGCTCAAGAGATATTAACTCTTAGCACATTACCAAACCAGAAATAACAAGATTCATCTCTTGGAAGGTTACTTGCCCATGGCACAATTCTCCAGTCAGAAAGAAGATTCAGTACATAACCTCCATACAGTCTTTTGCTATGGGACTTCATACAGCATATTGAGGTTTTCATTTTATAATTTACATTAAGATTTGAGTTGCTATGAAAATAAAAAAAGGTTGTTATCACAATGCATGACGTTTCAAAACAGTGAGTTTACTGCTTGCTGTAAACAATGTTTCTCTTTTTTTGACATGCCAAATATTTTGCATTATCCCGAAAGATCATGTTGGATCATAATGCTCTTCTTAAGTCAGTAAGCCAAGCGTTCCACATTTTGAAAGATAGTTCTAAAACCCATAATGTGTACATTTTATATTTCTAGCTATACTATCTATTTCTAAATCACCAGCCAAGTAACACACATGGTTGAAGTGAAGAAGATTTGGCCAAACACGTGTGCATTTTATTAATACCTAGCTTGAAAGCATTTATTTACATGAATTATGTTGATTTAACCCATGAACCATATTAATGACAGAGGACTGTATATTCTGTGTATATTGGGTATTGTCACTGTATTGGAAAGGTGGCTTTCTAAATAAAGTGAAATGAAAACTCCCCACACTGTTCTGGTGGTACAGCTAACTTCACCAGCATCCAGTGTTTGGATTGTTGTGATGATGATTGAGATGTCACAATTTGCAGTCACCAGTCATTTGCTAAAGGACAAGTTATTTTCTCTGGTTGAGACAGTATTGGACAGCTTCTCCACCTCACCAGACATCATGCCTACATGAAAATCCAGCACATCTTTTCATCAGTGTTACTGCCACAAAAAAACAAAAAATTCAACTAGGCTCTAAAAAGCATTCGCTCCAGTCACCAGTTTATCCTTTGTAAAAATAATAGTTAGGGGCTAGATTGGAGGCGAACGGGAATTGACGTTGACTGAGCTGGGTCCAGACACAGTGGAGGTAGGGATCAGAACTGTGAATAAGGAAGAAACCCCTGAACGAGAATCACCACCCCCTTTATCGTTTCAGTGTGATGAGCTGACTGGACAGCAACAAGCTCAGGTAGACCAGCTGCTGAAGAAATGGTGAAAGGTTTCTGCAGAACATGACAGAGATTTTGGCCATACTGGAGTCGTGCAACATCAAATCCCGAACAGCGATGCAGCTCCTATCGGACAGCAATATAGACCAATACCTCCAACCCTCTATAAAGAGATGAAGGCTCTGTTGATGGGAATGCTGGACCAGGGAGTGATTCGAGAGAGTTCCAGTCATTGGGCTGCACCTATTGTCCTGGTGCCGAAGAAAGATGGGACATGGCGCTTTTGCGTTGAATATCACAAGCTTAACGCTGTGACTCACAAAGATGCCTACCCTCTCCCTCGTATCAAGGATACGTTGACTAGCTTGACCCAGGCAGAGTGGTACTCAACCCTGGACCTTGCCAGCAGAAATTGGCAGGTTGAAGTGGACCCCCGGGACAGTGAGAAGACTGCTTTCACCACCCCTATGGGGCTATACGAATTTGAGAGAATGCCCTTCGGACTTTGTAATGCCCCCACGACGTTTCAACGGCTGATGCAGCGTTGTTTGAGTAGCCAAGTCGGTGAGTCCCTTTTAATATACTTAGATTATGTTAATGTCTATTCTGTGGATTTTGCAGCTCATTTAGATCATCTAGAGGGGGCGTTCGCCAAATTATGGCAGCATGGATTGAAGCTTCGGCCTGATACGTGCCACCTGTTTAAGAAGGAGATCTGGTTCCTGGGACATCAAGTGAGCACAGCTGGAGTTGCCCCTGATCCTGAGAAGGTGGCAGCTGTGCAGGATTGGCCCGTTCCTACTACTGTACGGCAAGTACAATCTGTTTTGGGATTTGCTGGCTATTATAGATGATTTGTTCAAGGGTTTTCTAAGGTCGCTCGTCCATTGCATGCCTTACTAGAGGGTTCTGCATGACAGAAGGGAAGAAAAGCAGTACCAGTGGAGTGGACAGACTTGTGTCAGATTGCTTTTGAACAATTAAAACAAACTCTGTTACAGGCGCTGTTGTTGGTTTTTACTGACTTCTTTAAACCATTCATCCTTTATACTGATGCCAGCTAAGGAGGATTGGGAGCAGTACTCTCCCAGGGACAAGATGACAAGGAGCGTGTGATTGCTTACGCGAGTAGAAGTTTACATCCGGCAGAAAGAAATGATCAGAACTATCGTTGTTTTAAGCTTGAACTGCTGGCACTCAAATGGTCAGTCACCAAAAAGTTTAAAGATTATCTGTGGGGTTCGACTTTTATTGTATATACAGATAATAACCCTCTTGTTCATCTACAGACAGCCAAGCTGGGTGCGACAGAGCAACGCTGGGTGGCTCAGTTAGCAAATTACCAGTATGAGGTGAAGTAATATAAATGGTTGAAATATGCTGATATTTTGTCTTGGTTACCGATAGAGGGCACCACACAAGCAATTACAGGTACTAGAGATGCAGAAGGCATCGCTCCAGACGTGCCCGGGATGCCCATTACCAAGACCTAGAAGCATGGGTCTGGGATCCAAACCGATGGCGGAGGTTTCAGAGTGAAGACCCTGAGGTGGAGACCTGTAAGAGGTATGTGCTACAGGGGAGACAACCAGCTGCAGCCGAGTTGGGTTGAGATTTTCCAGTAGCCCGCAAAGTGTTGCAGCTGTGGAAGCGGCTAGAGATGAAGGATGGGGTCCTCTGTCACCGGGCGGAAGATTCATGGACAGGTGACTTACTCTTTCAGATTGTAACCCCACAGGCTCAGAGTAGGGAGGTCTGGGAAGAGTATCACGTCTGCCTGGGACACTTGGGGCTAGAGAAGACCCTATCAGTACTACGGCAGAGTTTCTACTGGCCACATATGGAAAGTGAAGCTCAAGAATGGCTTAGGGTTTGCCCCCACTGCAATCTGTATAAAGCACAGCCAGAGAGTAGGGCTACTTTAATGTCTATCCAGGCTATTGCCCCACTAGAAGTCGTAACTTTAGATTTCTTAACTTTAAGTAGACCTTGGGATAGGTATCAGAATATCCTGGTAGTTACTGATGTGTTTACTAAATTTGCTTGGGCAGTTCCTACTCATGATCAAACTGCACTTACTACAGTTAAAGCCTTGTGGACACATGTTATACAACCATTTGGTTGTCTCCAGAGGTTCTATTCTGATCAAGACGCTAATTTCGAATCTATTTTAGTTAAAGAATTGTGCCAGCAATATGGGTGTCGTAAAAGTAGAATAACCCTGTATCACCCCCAGGGAAACAGAGCATACGAAAGGTTTAATTGCACTTTACGAAGTTTGTTGGGAACTTTAGAGACCGAACAGCAAGGGAAATGGGCAGAATATCTTCCAGGCTTAGTACATGCCTATAACAATAAAGTACACATTGTTTTCTTTGTTTGGTCGTGTCTAAAATCTACTTGTTTGTTCTTATTAGACGATCCAGAGTTGTCACTCCAGGCCAGCACTAAACCCAGACAACACTGCACTTGTTGTATGATTAATTATATTTTCACCACAAGCACTACATCACTCACTTTGGACTTTATTGTGTGTGTTTAAATACTGTGTTTATTATTTCGGGACTGAACCCGTGGATTTAAACGGAGCAATACACATCACTGTGTATTGCCTGTTCTCTTTATTGTTTACTGTTGTCATCAGACTTTGGATTATAAATAAACCATCATTTCACCAGTACTTTGTTGTTTGTCCTTGTCTTGAGCACTGCATCACCCCTACAACTGCACACTGCAAACCACTTTGCCACACCTTGAAACACACCAGCAAATTAATAACATTTGGCCTTTTTTTAGCCAATATTCACCCAAACTGGTGATAAATTAAAATGAGCAAGAGAACCTGCAATTTGCACGCAAAATGTAAAACCCAAAAATGCTGTTTTCAGATCTGACTTTTTTTCCTTTGCTATGAAAGCACCCCTTGTTTATACAATTAGATGGCATTAGGTAAACTAACCACTAAACCTTTTGAAAATAAATATCTGTAACGGACCCCAGTGCATCAAATATTTAAAATAATTTAAACAAACATTAGTACAAAGAAAAACAAAAATACCAGTCCAGTCATGCATACTAATAAATCATCTCCTGATCACTCGTTTTATCACCAAACTCTTCAATAATGCGACCCAAGTCATTATTTTATTACTGTAACATCTCAAAAAGCTCTGCAAATGTCTGTGATATTCTGTGAGTGCTGGATGCAGAAGCAACTATCTTGTTTGTTTATGGCCTTGTTATCTCTGTGGTGCCGGGGTGTATCGCTCAGATCCGCCCCTTTTTATCGGCTTCTCTCGTTTCCTATCGGTCTCACTCGGCCATTGAATAGTTTTCTCGGCTTTTTCCGGAGAAAAAATGACTAGAGACCTGTGCTTTACGTCCTTTTGATGATGTCGGACAGGGTCCGACATCGGACCGGAAAGGAGAAATTGTAATGTCGGACCTGGTCTGACATAGGACCACAAAGGGTTAACTCAGAAAGGTAACTATAACATTGAAGTCAGGTGCTGAAGGATGATACATTTACAAAAAAGAAAGGTTTGGCAGTTTAATGCGATGGAAAGGGGGACTGCATTTGTGTCACCAAGGAGACAATGTAAAAGACACCTGCATGTAGTAATCAGCAGTGGATCAGAGTCTAGTTCTGACCTTTCTGCAAGTATGAGTAGAGTGTGCACAATTCCCATAGGAGGTGCAGCAGATTACATTTGAAGCAGTTTTGCTGAAACAAATTTCACCAGCCCAACTGCTGATAATGCATTAATATGCCAGTGACATCGTTTACCAGAAGCAGCAACAGCTGGTGCTGCAGTCGTTCAGAACACAACTATTCCTAACTGAATCACAATTTACTGAAGAAGCAAGTGCTGCATAAAAGAAACTTTCTGATTGTCTGATGTTCATAAACAACAGCTTCAATCACCAAAGTGCTAAAATGTATTTAATGTTTTTTTTGCACCTATCAGCTTTGAAATTTAGATACCGAATGGTAGATAAATGAGTTGAGCATGAGGTTATTTGATCATTTTCAGCATTTTGCTTAAAGGGTAAATCATACTCTTTTGATTATAATTCCTAATATATTCAATTGCATTTAATAATAAAAGGTGTGAACCAGTGAAGCAATGCAGAGACAATACAATGTATACTGTGGCAAAGTGGTTAACAGTGTGCAGGTGCAGGAGTGCTGTGGTGATCAATAAACAGACAGACAACGATAATCCAGATGCAATGGTGTTTTATTTTTACAATCCAGTCTGATGACAAAACCAGAAAACAATAATGATAACAGGCAATACAGAGCTGTGTATTGCTCCGTTTAATCCATGGGTTGGTCCTGAAATAATAGTCCCGATATTTAAACACCCACACGTAACACAAACACAGTCACAAGTCCACAGTGAGTGCTATAGTGCTCGTGGTGCAAATACAGTTAATTGTGAACAATGGTGCAGTGTTGCCCGGGTAACTGCTGGCCTTTGGCGTTAACTCCGGATCATGTTAGCCGTCTAATAACAACAAACAAGTAATTCTTTAGACACGACAAAAACAAACAAAACGCTCAGATAACAATACAGGTTTTCCTTCCAGTTCAGCACCATACAAAGGAACAGATCACTTCGCTACATCCCTTTTTGTACCGTCAATCATGACCCCTTGGTTAATGATTGCAACTGCTCCTCCAAATCACGGCTGCCACATCGTTTCCCTTCCAGGTCGATGATTTAGTGTACCGTAGCTCTGCCCCCTTTCTAGATGGCCGACTTCCGCCTAACCCTGGGAATGAATTGTCTGGCCATCCAGTCCAGGACACTCTGTTCCCTTTACACAGCACCCTCACAGGTCGGGAGGGAGATTTATCACCAAGAATCACTGTGTCTCTGTCACAATACCCAGCAGTTATTTTCAGTGACCACTGCCATAGTTATATAGTTATGCAACATTGATCTTAAACCTCAAATTGCAATTTGTAGGTATTACGTCAAAAGACGTAAAAAATGATGGACAATGTAACTGTTACGAGAGATCTAGAACATTGTGGTACAGGACAAATTTCTAGGAATTTTTATCATCCCAACTATCAATCCCAAAACATACTATGCATAGCGTATGCTTTCATCAGAGGAGCAACTTGTCCTTTTTCTAATAAAAGCTGCCAGTATAAAATAACCACATGTCTATGTTATCTAATGGATTTCCATAATATACATTTCCCATGTTAAATTGCCTTTAAGTAAAGACCATTGGGTCTATTCAATTGATCAAAACAATGGTCGGTCTAAATACCACCGTTGTTTAAATCAATCACAGAAGGGACTTCTTGTAAAATGATATCTCCCCGTGTGTGTTAGTCTTTCTGGAGTATATTTTGGTCTTTGACCCTTTGCGGTCCATTGTTGGACCTGGTCCGATATTGCAATTATTCCTATCCAGTCCATTGTCGGACCCTGTCCGACATCATCAAAAAAACGCAAAAAACGGGTTTCTAGTCGTTTTTTCTCCGGAAAAAGCGAGAAAACCATTCAATGGCCGAGTGGGAGCGACAGGAGCCAAGACAAGCCGATAAAAAAAAAAAAAAAAAAAAAAAGGCATATCTCATGAATAGTCATACTTGCGCCCCTGGCATCACATAGGGGCGGTCATAAGGAAACAAGCTGGTTGTTACTGTATCAGCGCACAGAGACTATCACAGACATTTGCAGAGCTTTTTTGAGATGTTATAGTAATAAAATAATGACTTGGATTGCATTATTGAGGAGTTTGGTGATAAAACGAGTCATCAGGAGACGATTGATCGGTATGTACGACTATTATTATTATTATTATTTATTTCTTAGCATATGTGAAAGCGATAGCAAACGAAAGGGTGGGGTGGGGCTGGAGATGCCTAGTGAGTGCTTTGTTGATATGCAGGGCCTTTTAAACCCGTATGACTGTGGAAAAAAATACTTTTAAACAGCGCGTCTAAAATTAACTACGCGTGTGAAAATAAATTGGACCTGACGCGCAGTTAATAAATGGACTGCAAAGGGATAAAACTAAGTAAAATAACTAGTCTTTTGTAATATTTAAATGGTGCTGGTATTTAGATTGCCATTGTTTAGATCAATTGAATAGACTCTCATAAACAGGTTTAAATTTAAATGTAAATTATGATCGAGAAAAATCACAGTTTTTTTATTATGTTAAAAACTGAATTTAAGTCAGATAAAATTAAAAATACTGAAAAATATAAGTCATCCCTTTAATGGTTTTGTGGGACATATTCCCTGAATATGATAATACATGAATGTGTATTAGAAATGTAACTGGATTCATTAATGAAACTGTGTGTCTTGAGAAACAGGGCAAACTGCTGTGTCTTGAGAAGGGGGCCTCTGGCTTGCAGACAGACTGAACTATGAACTACTGAACTACTACTGATTAGAGGACTGGTGTCTGAACTGGATTAGGCTGAGTGGACAGTTGAATTATGTACAGATAATTCAGACGTGCAACAACAATCATTTTGATGCAAGGAAGACATAAACTAGCGATGTCCCAGTGGAAAAGGACATTAAAACATCAAAGGACTGTAAGTTTAAAAAAGGCAAGATACACAAATGAGCTCATGAAAGTGGCTGTTTAGCAGAGTGAAAAAGACTATAAATATCCAAGCAAAACTGAACATTTTGCACTCCACATCGAATGCTAAACAAGGTGCTGTCACTCTGCTAAGCTGAAGCTGCAACTCCGGGACTCTGCCTGAAAACGGAATCAAGACGGGACTCTGCCTGAAAACAGACCCAAGATGAGGAAGCAAGCTGCAAACGAGTCAACGACCACATGCAACGAGACCGAGGCCTGACTGGAGGACTGCCGTAAAACTTACAGAGACTGTTATCAGACAAACCAGTCTAGGTCTGTTGTACACCTAAAACCTGTCTTTGTACTGGACACTTCAACAGATTGAGTTTCCAAGCCCAAAAAGCAGACCAAAAGTCTAAGCTTCAAGGAACCGTTGAGTATAATTCCAGTTTCATTTTCCTTTCATGGAACTAAATTAATGAATTGTAACACATTCACGTAGAATTGAACTGTTAATTATTTAGGTTGCACACTTTGTGTGTGAATTAACTTTTAGTGAAACTTGATGAAGTAACAACAAGTAATCTACCTAATATTGTTGTATGAAGAATTTCTTTAAAAGTAAACTTGCCATATACTTAATCTATATACCATGAATAAGCTTAATGTGATATATTCTGAGATTGTCTGCATCATCTTAGTTGAGGCTGTGTTCGCTTTGTCACAGCTTGCTGTTGAAGCTGATGTTTGTGTGTGAGGAGACAGACGGTGTCATATTTCAGTTGTCTGGTAGCCAGCATGAGTGTAGTGAAAGCGTTTTGAATTGTGTTTGTGCTTAGAGACTAAGATTTACTTTCTAACTTTTCTGATCTATTATTTGTGTACTTAATAAAATACTACGATTGATTAACCATTCCTTGTGTCTGCGCGTGAATGTGTGTTCATAGTAAATCCTCGATCTTTGTAACACGTCAATTAAATATTGTTAGTAAGAGAACTAATCAACCCAGATAAACATTAAATTATCAATTATTGATTGTTCCTACGGTTTCTTCCAAAAATTCATTTTCCATTTTTTCAATGCAAAATGATATTTTGAAAATGATTTATTACTACAACAGTGAAATAACATTACAAAATGTGCCTGATTATATTTATATATATATATATATATATATATATATATATATATATATATATATATATATATATATATATATATATACACAGTGCCTTGCAAAAGTATTCAGATCCCTGACCAATTCTCTCATATCACTGAATTACAAATGGTACATTGAAATTTCGTTCCGTTTGATATTTTATTTTAAAACACTGAAACTCAAAATCAATTATTGTAAGGTGACATTGGTTTTATGTTGGGAAATATTTTTAAGAAAAATAAAAAACTGAAATATCTTGCTTGCATAAGTATTCAACCCCTGTGCTGTAGAAGCTCCCAGTTTACACTGATGAAAGAAATTGCCCTAACGAGGACACAATTACCTTACCTTTGGCCTCCACCTGTGAACCATTAAAGTTGCTGTCACATTTTCTGGATAAAAACCCCACTGTTGAAGGATCATTGGTCAGGCTGTGAATCTGAAGGAAAATGAAGACTAAAGAGCATTCTACAGAAGTTAGAGATAAATTAATACAAATGCATAGATTAGGGAAAAGGTACAAAATAATATCCAAGTGTCTGGATATCCCAGTGAGCACAGTTGGATCAATAATCAGGAATTGGAAGCTGCATCACACCACCCAGGCACTGCCAAAAAAAGGCCGTCCCTCAAAACTCAGTGCTCAAACAAGAAGGAGACTTGTGAGAGAAGCCACAGAGAGGCCAACAATCACTTTGAAGGAGCTACAGAGTTCAGTGGCTGGGAGTGGAGTAATGGTGCACCAGTCAACCATATCAAGAGCTCTGCATAACACTGGCCTGTATGGGAGGGTGGCAAGAAAGAAGCCATTACTCAAAAAGTACCATCTGAAAGCACGTCTGGAGTTTGCCAGAAAGCATGATAGTGACCCAGCTGTGATGTGGGAAAAGGTTTTGTGGTCAGATGAGACCAAGATAGAGCTTTTTGGCCAAAACTCAAAGCGCTATGTGTGGCGGAAACTTAACACTGCCCATGCCTCAAGACACACCATCCCTACAGTGAAGTATGGTGGTGGCAGCATCATGCTGTGGGGATGCTTCTCATCAGCAGGGACTGGGCATCTTGTTAAAATTGAAGGAAGAATAGATGGAGCAAAATACAGGGAAATACTGCAAGAGAACCTGCTTCAGTCCGCTAAAAAACTGAAGCTTGGGAGGAAATTAACCTTTCAGCAGGACAATGATCCCAAGCACAAGGCCAAAGCAACATTGGAGTGGCTCAAGAACAAAAAGGTGAATGTCCTACAGTGGCCCAGTCAAAGTCCTGATCTCAATCCCATTGAGAATCTGTGGCACTATTTGAAAATTGCGGTCCACAAGCGTCGTCCAACCAACCTGAACAACCTGGAGCAAATCTGCCAAGAAGAATGGGCCAAAATCACTCCGACACTGTGTGCAAAGCTGGTACATACTTACCCCAAAAGACTTAAAGCTGTTATTGCAACGAAAGGTGGCTCTACCAAATATTAATGTGTGGGGGTTGAATACTTATGCAAGCAAGATATTTCAGTTTTTTATTTTACTTAAAAATATTTTCCAACATAAAACCAATGTCACCTTACAATAATTGATTTTGAGTTTCAGTGTTTTAAAATAAAATATCAAACAGAACGAAATTTCAATGTACCATTTGTAATTCAGTAATATGAGAGAATTGGTCAGGGGTCTGAATACTTTTGCAAGGCACTGTATATATATATATATATATATATATATATATATATATATATATATATATATATATATATATAACATTTTTATTTTGTTTTTATTTCTAAAATATTTTCTGCAGACTACAGCTTGAGCTTACTCACTCTCTAAAACACATAATATAATATTTCCTGAATTGAACAGTCACATTATTTTTATTTCATGGTAATCATTTCAGTTAGAAACTTTATGAACCAAATAACAATTTATGTAATGTGTATGTTAGCAAGGATACCTTAACATAAGCATTGTTTTTTGAAGGCTACACTTTACAGCATATGTTTTTTTGGCATTCAAAAGAAAACAGTGTGTGGATAGGAAAGGAAGTATGTGCAAGTAATGGTGTTAGCATAAGCTTTGATCTAGCCCCTGGATGCAATTAAGAGGCAAAATCATTATTCTCTGAATTTCTTAGGAGCAGGAGTCTAGAATAAGGGCCTCATTTACGAAAAGGCACTCAATATGGAGTGAGCGCACATATAATGTAGTGAGCCTAACGTGCGCGATAAATATAAATTTACTGCCCCATTTACTAACAAAGAACGCATTAATTTATGTGCACAGTATTTGGCTAATTACATACCATATTGTGCACACTACATGTATTGTGAGCGATAATTTAATGTGCACGATAAGGTCAGAGACTTACCCATGACCACCATGATATCAAAAGCCACATATTCATTCTGATTACCATAGTGTGATGCACTAAATTTAGCGTGCACCATAATATGCCAAGTATCGCACATGATAATGACTAAAATTGCAATAGTAAATACAGAAATCATTAACGTGCACACTAATTGCAATTATGGAGCACCATAAAGTTTAGCGTCCTTTTGTAAATTGGGCCCTAAGTGCCTTTAACAAAACAAACAAACAAACAAAAACAAACTGTAGGCTAGTTTGATTTATTGAGGGGGTTGAGGTGTGATCAGTAAACTAAAGCTGAGATTTACTGTGAAAAAGAAATGACTTGATAAGCTGCATTTTCTACCAACAACCACTTCTAGGGAAATACATTACTGTCAAAGGAAAAATAAGAACATTGTCATTTTCATGGCATTTTAAACACCCATGTCTGTCCTTCTGCTTGTCTGTGAATTATTTGTAAATTACCTGCAAAACTGTTATGTGCTCTGTCACTCAACTCAAACCATTTAGAATGATGCCTGCACAATTACTACCTCATTGTAATGTGTTTATTGCAAGTGTTCTTTCACAGGGTAATTTTCTGGCAAGCATTTAGAGAGAATTAATGACTTATGCCATTTAGACTAGAGGGCTCTCTACGTGCTGTGTGAAGCACAAATCTTGCATACATTTTCCTTGACCTTCTGCATCAGTGGCATCCCCTCTGACTGTCGTTTTTTTACTGGCACTAGAATAGTGAATCAATTAAGCAAGCTATATCTACTCTTCAAAACAGAGTTGAAAAGTCAATATAAATAATAATTTATATTATGTAAGACCTGTGTCGATAAGCAGCATTAATGTAAATATTGGCAGTCTAGCGGGACCACAAAAAATGTGACCAATATATTCCAAAAAAATGTATAATTCCCTTCCATTAACGCAGTTAAATTATTGTAAATAAAAAATAGGATGCAAGGATGATAAAAGGGATTAATGGTAATAAATATGCCTTGGCCACCATTAACCACAACTATAATTGTATTAGACTGCTGACTGTCAGTGGTAAAGACATACTGTAACACAATCCATTTCAACAGGAATACAAATGTGTAAAATGTAAAACAAATATCCTAACATACTATGATAAAGACGTGCTACATTTGACTTGTAATCAATTGGCAGGGCTACAAAAACGTTAAGGGACATGTAACATACAAAGTGGGGAACTGCATCAATAAGCGTCCAGCTTCATTGTATGCCTAATGGGTTTTCAACCATAAAACTATATTCTGGACAACACTGTTTAGTTGTATCTATTATGTCTATTTAAACCAAAGCCAGGTTAATATTTTCCAATACATGCAAAAGCATAAAGTCCTGTATAACCTGGAAAGGTTATTTAGAAACCTGTAAATAGTAAAGTTCCTTTGACATAAATACATTACACAAGGTTTAACTTTTATACTGGTTTGATTTTTTTTTTTTGTACTTTCACTGTCAGTAACAATTCTTTTTATCTTCATATCCCTTCCCTATTTTCTGAAACATTTCAAAACATCCTTTTTTAGCATTTACATTAAAAAGGTTTTATGGGAGATTAAAGCAAACAATCTCGCACTGTGTCACCTGCTTGTGTTGCATGTTTAATGCTCTTGAAGGAAATGAACAGCAATCTTATAGCTGAGTCACACTGTGTCCTTTTGTTCTCTTTCAAGTGAGAATACCAATTACAGTTCATAGTACTGTTCCTATCGTGCTGAAAGCCTTTTAAAGAAGCAGAATACCATGCTCAAAGAAATCTGTTGTGACCAAACTACATTTCGACCACAATCATTCATTTCACAAAGGCTCAAAATGGCAACCAACACCCCCAAGATCTCCCACAAGTTTAAAACATATTCTGAGAAAGAAAAAAATATATATTTTTGAAAATGTAGGCTACTAACCAGTTTTGGGATCAACAGAAAAGTAGGGCTGTCCCTGTAGAATACTGTACACAACCCTGGCACTGTTTCCATAAGTCGGGTCGTCTGCATCTGTAGCTGTCACCTGAAGAACAGATGTACCTGCATAGTAAAAGAAAAAAAAAAGGTATGCAAGCAACACTTCTACCCCCTGCCAATGATAGATACAATATCACTATCATGAAAATAGTTTAATGAAAATAAGATATGTGCACAATATGATATGTTGTGAACACCATTCAAACCTTTCAGAATCGTGCAGCTTTTAATCAGGCTTTCACGTAAAGTTAACTAAAAACAGAACATTTAAATACACAGTATACACTACAGTGGTCTCCAGAGTATTAACACCCTCATTTTCAATGAAAAATGCTAAAATGCACATTGATATTATTTTATCATATATGAACATTCTTCAACACAAGTAGTTTACAGTTATACTAACTGTTGTGTAAATAATCTGAGCTTTCAATTAAGCACATATTATTTGAAAAATTAAAAACAAATACTAATTAATTTCAGTTTGCTTTGTTATTTTTTCATTTTTCAAAGTATGGTTTATTCATTTAAAAAAATTAACAAGACATGATAGGAAACTTTATACCAATTTGTTTTCAAAACGGTATAATTATTCATTTTACATTGAAAATGGTGTCAGTACTTGTGGGCACCACGGTAGGTATGTAAATCAATGCAGGGGATAAACACTGCAGATAAACAAACTGCTAATACAGTATTGGACTTGTAAGAAGCATCGCAGGTTTTGTATTTGGGTAAATAAAATAATGCCTCTGGGTACATTGTCAGATAAAATGTAAGTTGCCCCCTCTTTTTCATTTAAAGCCAAAATGTGTTTATTTTAGTGAACACATTGCATCAGACAGCAGCTAAAAATGTATACCCAGGATGACAACAGGAATACATTTTGGGAAGGGAGGACATAATTTATTTACCATATTGGTAAATTCAAGTGAAATACCTCAGGGCAAGTTGGCAGTATCTAGGATTTAATTTAACAGTCAAGACTTACAGCTGGGTGGAGAGAAATTTAAGTGATAAGGCAACTTATTTACTCATACAATTCCCAAACCAATTTACCAAAATGTACCACTTATATGATGTGCTATAGTGCTATAGTGATTGCCTAAAAACATTCTGTTAATTCAGGTAGCTAACCTGCGTGAAAACACTTCACAAGAAACTTGAACTATAGTCCCAGTGCACCACTATTAGAAAAAAAACGAAACGAATGAATACCCCAGTATATTTACCACATTTTACAACGTCAAATTATATTCCCTCACGGCAGACATTTCCAGCAACAACTCAGCCCTCTGATCCCATGACTAAGCCAATTGCTTAACAGCGTATGTCAGTGAACTGCTGGTCTTTGGAGTCCTCTTTGAGCTCACCACACCAAGCCTCTGTGTGCAGTGTGGGGTGGAGAAACACTCCCTGACAGTTCTGCCTCCCAGCCCAGGGGAGCGTGCTGTGGAATCCCCAGCCTATCCACAATGACCCTGCACACCACATACTAACTGTACCTAAAAATAAAAACTGAAGTGGTGTATTTATAAACTCTTTTTCAATATCCTATAAACATACCATCACCCAAGGGATGCCTTTTTTTTGCCTTGTTTTATTTTTGCTTTGCTGATTTGACTTCAGCTAAATAAAAACTGAATACTCACTATTCAATTTATGTTTTTTTTTTTTTTATTCTGTAGGGCAAAAATTAAATATCTAATGGTTGTTTACACTTCTGTTATTTTTGTGTAAATGTAAGCGTAACATATATTTTTTTTCTATTTCCATGAAACACAAAACAAATAATTACACTAGAATATAGTAACGTTTAGTTTGTTGTGCATTGTTCAAAAACGAATTAACTTACAATCCATCAAATCAAATTTGGTGCAGTACTGTGAGGTTTCTGAACTTCTAGTTGGATTGATATGAAAATGTGTTTTCAGCATCTTAATAGTGAAGCTGCAGAACAACATGCACCATTGACAATTGTAATAACAGGTTTCTGCCAAAATCAATAAAGATCTATGAGTATTATAAATGCACAAGCAAAAACATCCTTCTTGTTTTCACACAGTTACTACACTTTTACCTGTAAGACTTTTGAATTTAGGTCCCTATTCACAAAGCTTGATAATGAATAAATAAAGCCTGTCACTTACTTAAATAATGTTTTTTCAAAGTTTGTTGTCATGAATAAAATTCAGTTTCATATTCATGAAACTGTTCTTAGACTGTTGGCTTCATTAACAACACTCTTTAAATAAGTGTGGAGTTAAAGGTTAGTTATTTTTTACATGCACACATTGCTTATTATCTAACAAGCTTTGAAAGCTCTAGCATTGAATAACTTATTGAATGATACAGCTTGGTCTCATGTTGGAATGTATCTTTCTAGCATTCATTCAAATCCATCGACTGAATAAGTGGGCAAATTACACTGTTTCAAATGATGCCCCTTTGTTAAATAGATATACAACTTGATGTAAACAAAATAATGATCTGTTTAATTTAGGTTTTAACATTATTTTCCATACATTGTAATTGTTATAAACACAATACTGTGAATGTTTATGGGGTGCTGTGTTGATTTTACTCATGAGTATATCTCTGTATATCTGAATGGCCAGGACAATAAATGAATGTGAACATCCCTATACAACTTGAAGGAGGACAACAGAATTCAAATCCCAGCTCTAAATGGTCTATAGTCTTTAGAGCTGTCTGTGCCTGACGTATTGCATTCATCTGCGACAGAAGTATGAAACAACCCTTACTGTCATGTTCCCTTGACTACAGCTGTCTTTGTGAAGAGCTATTATTTGAGGTCTTATTTCACTGGTCAATTCACAGTTCTTTTGTTTTAGTAGTTTCTTCTGCATTATGTTCAATGTTCAATTATAATCAGCAGGCTACTGGTTGTAATCCTAATTTCTACAGGATTTTCAACAAATACCTAATCCAAAGGGAAAACGATAATCCATTAGAGGTATGCAAACTTGAGTTGTGAATGATACCAATGCAAAAATCAAGATTGCTACATGTTTGGAAAGTTCTTCACAGTATAGGCAGTTAAAGGACTTTTTATTAGCTGGCTTATCCCCGGTATTGTATAATTTGTATTGTATATTGTACAAGGATAAGATCCGAGTATGTCAAGAGAGTAGTATTTACACAGTGAACTTAGCAGATACATTTATTTTATTAGGTGTCAAGTGAAAGCATCGAAACATGACACCTATGGAAATCAAAATGGCTATAGGCTTGGTCTCTGGAGATTCTTTTTTCATACAGTTTGGTCCATATGGATGTCAATGTGTCGAGTATGGGCTCCTCTGGCATTGATTCAATCTCTACATCAATGTGGGCATGCTTCTAATCAAGCGTCAGTCTTGGGGGATCTGGTCCTACTCTTCAGTCAGTGCAGTGCCAAGTTCTCTGATGTCACATGGAAGGTTATAACACCCTAGAAGGTCCCAAAGGTGACTCCTGCTCAAGATAATCCATGACAAAATGGGGCATATATTTAGGAGGAACAGAGACTGCTTGTTGAAATTTTGTATTACATGTTGTGTATGGCAAGAGAGTAAAGATTTCTGTAAAATAATTAGGGAAACCAGGGGCCTCC
>CM060249.1:103432842-103538683 GCA_030684275.1 Acipenser oxyrinchus oxyrinchus
TGAGATTTGCTCTGACGGCCTGGGAACCGCTGAGTTAAGATAAAGCTGCAAATGTGACTCTGTTATATTCTGATAACCAAATGAATATTTGCAAGTTTAATATAGCATCAAATAAGTGTTTTGTTTGAACACAGATTATTTTAACATGCATCAATATTACTTTGACTATTTACAACTAGTACAATGACTACAACTACTTTAAATACAGCTGCATTTCTGCTGCTAGGCTACTGAGGAAATCAACTATTAATAAGGGGAAAAGACATAAATAGGTACTTTTGAGTCACTGATAAACACACACACACACACACACACACACACACACACACACACACACATATATATATATATATATATATATATATATATATATATATATATATACCCTAGCAAGGGAAATACAAACACAATGTAGATGTCAGTACCATCATTCCCTTTATGGTAATATAAAATAAATAGCAATACAAATGTAAACGTAATAATACAAATTAAAAATAAACAAATAAATAAATAAATAAACATTATTACTCTGTAAAAATATAAATGCAATGAATATTTAACTCAATATAGGTCAACTTTATCAGGTTAAAATCCTCACTGTATGTAAAAGATATCCGATTATCCTTATAACTTGAGATGATTAGGCATTCTACGGATGATCCATGACTTGGATAATACAACATCCAAGGAGCTTGTGTCCCTACAAAATAGCTAATCTTTACAAAGTCAAGACATCGAACAGATGGCCCCTTAATCTTAAACACAAACCTACATGAAAAAAAAGTTAATGTGCCTTACCAATGTCAGACATTTCTGGTACAGTGGCAACGAATGGTCCATCAGTGAATTTAGGCGCATTGTCATTGATGTCTTGCACTTTAATAATAAACTCTGATTCCGGTTCCAGAAGCTTGTTTGTCCAGCGATCAATGGCTTGTGCATGCAATACATAGTGTGCCTTCTTTTCACGATCCAGACTTTTGGTGGCATGGATGTCTCCTGTGGTCTCATCAATGAGAAATATAGTGCCAGCCCCTTCACCAGTAAGAATGTACCTGACTGATCCATCCCCTTTATCAGAATTCGAGTGAAGCTGCAAAGAATAAAATAAAATAAATCAAACAACATCCATAAAACCAAAAAAAGAGATTCAAATAACATGTTAAATTTAGTTTTATAATATTATGAAGATTTTTTTTTGTGAGACATCCCTTACTTTATCTTACAACTATATTAAAATTATGTTTTGACATAATTGTTTTGTATTCTACCACACAAAACCTTTCCCATGAAAAAATATTTTAGCCGACACTCTCTCAATTTATAGAAGAATTTAAACAGAAAAGCAAGTGTCACAGGAGTCTGAATTAAATAGCAAACAGTAATAGACTCCTGAGACAAAGGCAAGAAAACTGAGAAATGTCTTTGATCTTCCAAGTGGAGACAGTCATAAATACAACTGATTTGTTCTCAAAATATAACAATGATCTATAAGTGTCTTCAACACGTCTATATCTGAGTTCTGGATTATAAAAAATGCCTAAACACACAAAAAAACGGAATAGCTCGTGACCCATTTCATTGTGGAAGACAGCAAGGGAAAGAAGATGCAAACACTGTCACGTTACTATACATATTGTGACAGAAAAAAACATAATTTTTGGAACCACAAATTGCCTTTAGCTTTAAAGTCAATTGCCTTACCTTCATCACATATATATATATATATATATATATATATATATATATATATATATATATATATATATATATATATATATATATATATATATATATTCAATTCAAACCTTTATTTAACCAGGGAAAGACATTGAGAACAAGTTCTCATTTAAAATGCCGACCTGGCCAAGAGGCATTATAAATACAACAGACAACAATACATCAATACATAGACAATTAGAAACATTACAGCAATACGAAATAAAATAAAATAAAAAAAAATAATAAAATCAGCATCTGCTCTGACAAGCACATGAAACAGGGAAAAGAGCTTCAAGCCAAGAAAAGAAAGCACCCTCTGAGATAAAACCAGGGAGTTTAAGCCTTGATTGTGACTCATTCCAATCGTGAGCAGCTGCATATTGGAATGAGTTATGCCCAACAGCAGTAAAAACACGAGGGACAATCAAACTAATCAAATTGCTGAATCGAAGGTTGTAAGAGGAGACTGATATAGTCAACAATTTGCTTAGATAGAGGGGTGATTTCCCAATTAGGGTTTTATAAATGAGTCTGTACCTATGACATAGCTGACGTGTTTGAAGTGAGGGCCAGCCAACCAAAGTGTAGAGATCACAGTGATGAGAGCGGTAGGGAGCACCAGTGACAAATCTTATTGCAGAGTGATATAAAGCATCAAGCTTCCTAAGGGCAGCATTAGAAGCAGCTTTATAAACGACATCTCTCTCTCTCTCTCTCTCTCTCTCTCTCTCTCTCTATATATATATATATATATATATATATATATAATTTTATAATGATGCAGATTTTTTTTATATATTTCTATTACATGAGAGTAGCTGTTATTTACTTCAAAAATGGATTTAATAGAACCCTGTATAATAAAGGACTAAGCTGTACCCTAAAAAAACCCTAGTGAATCTACAGTGCTATTTATTATAAAATAAACTACAAAACAATTCATGAAAATTCTTCAGGGATAGTGATAATATTCCAATACTGTAAGAAAACAGATTTTTAAAATGTATGTATCACTCCTTTAAGCCCAAGAGTTCCTGAGCTCTGTGTCTCCAGATGTATAGGTGATTATATGGTGACACAGCCTGTAGTGCTGAATGTCCTCAGAATAAAGTTGTAAACAAGAACTCTTACTGGCATGCTTGTGTTACCTATCAGCATGTCCTTAAGGTTGGTAGAAATGGAAAATGACTGGACAATTTTAAAAATCTTAATGGGTTCTATATACAGCTGTAAGAAATTAAATAGGTCAGTAATTAGGTCTGACAGGCTTTAGGCCTGATAATGGCATATGAAATTATGCCTTCTATCTGGTTTAGGTGTAATATTAATTTCTATCACCATCTACTAAAAAATAATGTTACACTGCTTAAGTAAAAATAATCCTGCACATAGGTGCCATATTCCCTCTGCTCAACTATGTAAATGGAAAAAGGTGGCCATCACACTGTAGAACTAAACAACTGAGTCTCATAGCATTTTTCTTAGGGCTTGCTGTAAGACCTGCATTAACTAACATCTTTAGTAACTGTAGCTAACAAATTAGTTCCATAAATGTTCTCCACCATGAATATCCATTCACTATATAGGCCTCTAATAGGTCAGGAGTCTTCACCGGGTGAAAAAAAAATCTTCTGAGGATTGTAGTGCATCCAAATCACTCTCCCTCCTGCAATAATGTTGCTTTTCTGTTTCCACAATACAATTTCAACCAGTGCGCCAGCATTGTAGCACGGGGAGCATAAACAGGATAAAAACAATGTTTGGAAAGAATGTTCTTTCTCCTGGTGAAAAGTTGAGGTCTTGTAAGCACTCAAGGGTTTCTGTAACATTTGAATGTGACATTATTAAATCTGAATATGAAGATGACAAGTCAAATTAAAATATGTCATTTTCTGTTAGCGTTCACAGTTATTCTGTCGTATTCACAGTGGTGACATTAGGAGATGTATTTCATCGATAGGGAGACTCCCATACAATATTTTGCAGACCAGGCAATTTGCACTTCAGGTAAAGGACACAGCTCTAACAATTTTTTTTTTTTTTTTCATAAATTTAGTCGTTGCCAATTATTTTTATTATTTTCTCCTATTTTAGAATGGCCAATTATTTTTTAAGCTCAGTTCACCGCTACCACCCCTGCACTGACTCGGGAAGGCGAAGACGAACACACACTGTCCTCCGAAGCGTGTGTCGTCAGCCGACCACTTTTTTTCACACTGTGGACTCACCATGCAGCCACCCAAGAGCTACAGCGCCGGAGGACAACACAGCTCTCGGGCAGCTTACAGGTAAGTCCGCACTGATACTTATTGTACACTATACTGTCTTTACATGCTTGGTATCCTGCAGGAACAAAAAACCTGCATTAGCAATGTAGGTTAGTAAGTGTATTTTATTTGGATACAAATGTTGGAAATTTTCATAGTGTCTTTTTGCCTTCTGCCCTTTCACATCGAAGACACGATAAATAATTAGTTCAGTTTGATTCTTCAGTAGATTTTATATATGAATAAAAAAACAAAACAATTGTTATTATTTTTAAAAAGATATTTCATTAATATATATATATATATATATATATATATATATATAGCACAAGAGACAGCAATTGTAAGTTGTGTGTTTGTTGTAAACCCTAAAGAGTACCACTTAACCTCTAACAGAAGCATGATCACACTTTTGTTGCAGGAGGGGTAGCTCATTTTTTTTTAAAGCGATGACCACACAGTATTCATTATGTGATGTGGAAGTTTATTTTTAAAAGATGATATTAAAAAAGGAAATAATAAAAACTACATATGATCTTGTCAAGTAGCCCCATCAATGGCTATATTGAAATCATTGGAATGCATTACAGAAACAAGATATTGAGTTGGATGCAAAAGAAAGCCTAACATTTCTTTTGAACAGAAAACAAGATTAGAGATGTTTGGGATATATCATGCAGGTCTTTGAGGCTAATTTATAATTGCCTTGGTACTAAACTGGAACAAAGCTGTGCAGTAAAAGATGTAAAGCAGAAACATAGTCATTTAGCTCTTGTGGGGAGGGTCCCACATTAATGTAAACAGGATAATCCAACTAAATCCAGATTAGTTTTGCTACGCTGGCCTGCATGATTACAAATGAAATCTGCTGTACGTGATTATAGCAAAAACTTGCATCTGGATTGCAGTGGGGAAAGTTAGCATGGCAACAGTAAGAAGGAAATTGCCAAAATGTAAAAAGTCTGTGAAATGAAGTGGAACAAATATTAATGGGCAGAAACAATCCCACGAGAAGAAAAGTGTTTTTTTATAGTCAGAATGTTAAATACATAATCCCCAAATTGCTTATCATGAAAATAGCATAATTAGCTCAATTCAGATTAGCATGAAATGAAGCATTTATTTGATTTTGTCATTTGTCACATTCCACCAATTATGAGATTCCACATAAAAATGATCACTTCAAGATAACATCATACAAGCTCCTTGGGATGTTTTTAAAGATCCAGGACATAGCAGCATGTGATGTGGTATTTTAGCAGGTAAATCATTTAAAAAAGGAGTAAACTAAAATTGTATTACACTATATGTGGGGATTAGTTATAGAATAAGATCATATTACATTATGTTATTATGTTATATTGTACATATGGGCAGTTGTCAATATCTTCAGAAGTCCAAAGTCAAAGAGGTATCCACTAAGACATCTGTCAAGCATTTTAAGCTTTCCCTTGAGCATTTATCGATGCTATATTTTTCCTGAAAGACATTCCCAAGTTATAAACAGCTTTTTCATTCCACCTTCACTTGCAAGGAGCTGTTATCAACCCTCATGTCAGTGTTAGTATGTGTTAGTTATTTCTCTGTGATGGCGTTTAACTCATATTGACATAAACACTTTAAATTGACCTTATATATATTTTTAATATGGCTACTGGTATTTTTATGGCCTTCAATTTACATCACTGTATATGCATGGGGTACAAGTAGTTAAGATTGGTACATATGTTTTCCGCTCTTACAGATCTTTATCTCCATAAATCAATGACATTTCAAACATATAAGGCATTGCTGAATGTGTTGGATGCCATTTAAAAACAGGCTTTTTTATGTAGGATAAGGTTATGATAAAAGGGTACTCAGACCTAGATTAGAAGAGGAGGGGCTAATTAAACTTGCTGGATTGATATATATAGAACGGTAGTGTGAACATTAGTAAAGTACACTGCCTGATAGTTTCTTCTTGGACTAACTAATTATGTAACTACATAAATAAGCAGGGGGAACTAACTTTACTACAGGGCTTTTTAACAAGAACACAAAAACAGAGTACTGGTAATGTTACAAAATGAAAAAAAAAAAACATGTAAAGGTTCATTAAGAAAACTGGTGTTATGTTTGTATTGGTGCTCTTATTTATTCTATTTTTTTTAAATTAATTTAATTATGTACTAATGTATTCATTAGAGTTGAACTGCATTTAAAAATCTTGAAATGTATTTTTTGTTTACGACTGTAAGTCGCCCTGGGTAAGGGCGTCTGCTAAGAAATAAATAAATAAATAAATAATAATATACAGATTGAATCAGACTAAAAAGCACAGAAAGTACATTTTATATCAGAATATTTACCCCTCTCACCCATTATTTTCTTTGCTCATTCATACTGTCTCATTGCACTTTATGTCAAATGATAATAATGGAATTATGTGTAATTATATGTATGTTACTACTGTCATTACACCTAATTCTGCTTACAGAAATCAATCACTGTAACACAATGCTACCCCTTTTAAAATGATACTGGAATTATATATTTAACTTTCTACTTCACTGCTCCCATTTTCTTGTCATTAAATGTAATATAGTACTTATCCACTGGAAATAATTATTCAGTGAATGGACATTATACAATTAGAAAAAGGGTCTTTACAAAGGAAGGTAGTTTCATGTATGTATATAAGGCTAATGCTGCACTCCCTGTGGCAGTCAGGAACAGTAATTTGGCACGAACAGGATTTAAACCACTCTCGTACTACAAGTGGTTGCTTCCCCAGAGGTGGTCCACTGCTGACTCCTATGTGCTGGGATTTGGATTGGACTTATTCTTAGGATGTACTATTCAGAAAGAATACAAGTTATGTAACACTATCTGGACCATGTACAAACATACTGAATATTTCCAAAAACAGTTATAAAAATAAATAAATAAATAAAAACCTAGGCAATGTTTCACAATTTTAACAACAGCAGTACATCTCTGTGGCTGCACATACCATAAAAAACATATTTTCATATGTCAATTATTACTGTTTAACATGAGTTAAGTAAACATGAAAGCATTACCTTTCCTACATACTGAGGCTCCGGTCCGATGTGTTCTTCTAAAACAAAGAACTGGTTCCAGACCCATCCACGCTTTGGCCGATGGTGCACCTCAGTCTCCCCTTCTATGTGCTTGGTTTGATTTTTAGTCACTTTCATTGAACTATGATGAGATGTCCCATAGCACCTCTGAACAAAGCAGAGGCAGACCAAGACAGGGCAGAGGCAGGATGTGGTCGTAATTCTCATGGTAGGAAACTTGCTTGGAAATTTCCCTCTACCTTTGTAACGATAATCCTTTCACAGCTCAGCGCCGGCAGTGCTCAATCAAAATTAGGAGGCCAGTCCAAAGAGTTCTTTTAAGGTCCATGGTTTAACTGCCCATTAGGGGAAATGTCAAGCTTCATTTACATCATGGAAAGAAGGGAATAATCTTCAAGTGATTTTATTTTCAGAGACCTTTACAGCAGGTGAGAACAACTGACCATTTTGTTTCTGTTGGAAAAGAAAGAGAAGAAAATTCCTGAATCACCTGAAAGAGTATGTATGACCAATCTTTCACAGAGCAATCTTGGACATGCATGAAGAAACAGAGAGACAATGCTGGACTTGTTATGTGATATTACATTCTGCCCTGTATAGAACTGAATATTAAAAAAATGGTGAATTATATGTTAATGTTTGTTTTGACATTTTAAATCCTACTTAAAGTTCATGCATGAGATTTAGTCTTGCTTTATTATACTGGATTTTGTTTCCTTTATTATAGGTATCTGTTGTGGCAAACATGTTCTGCACACTAAATAAACCTAAAGGTTAATACTCATTCTACTATATGAATGTATTTGTATATTATGATCTTAGTTTCAGAATAATATACTTCATATAATTGAGAACAGCAGATCAGTAAACGTATTTAGGATTCTGTTGCCAGATGTAAACAGCTACTGTTCTCATTCTGCTTAAAATAGGAAAAAAACAACAAAGCAAAAAGAGATTCTGGGATGACTGAAAGAATTACAATTGGGAAGAAGATATTATGTTCACAAATATATGTATCTGTATTCAGAAAACTAAGTATCCGTGAGGACACATTTAAATTTTGTACAAGGAAAACTTAAGAAGAAAAATTGTGTTTAAACCCTGAGGTGGCACAGTACCATACATGTGGACTTGCAGCTACTGTTCATTGTTTTAAATTGGTATCTTCCCTCTTGCTATATATGTTAAATTACCTCATGTGAGGACCTGACATTTTGTATGACTCATTTATTTTGTCTAATAAAATATATCACACATACAATTATCAGGAAAGAACATCTTATGTTAGAACCTGATTTTTAACACAATTTCAGTCATGTTAAAAGGGATACAAGTCATGTGTTAGGAATAATTACCACTGAAAATAACATAGGCCCAGTGGGGGGGTGGAGAGTTTGCTATTATTTTTTGCAAAAAGTGCTGATGTCGTCTGTGCAGCTCGGCTTGGAGAGAAAAAAAACAGCCATGGCCTTCTGATAATCATATTCGGAAACTGGAAGTCAGTAAACCTCCAGGCTGTGTTTCAAACAAACACTCACGTCTTTGATATTTAACAAGTTTGATTTGTCTTACATTGAAACTTCACCACACAAATCTTAATTCATGTAAGCAAACCATGGTCAGTGTTGTACAGCCAGGGGCTGTACCTGGGGTAATTTACCCACTCCAGGACTCTACGTTTAGATCTTTAACTGCTGGCCCCTTGGGCCACTGAGCTAGTGTTTTTACTGGCCCGGATGCAATTTTATCTGGCCCAATATATTTATATATTTTTTCATGACGGTTTTTATTTTCAGTAAGTTTCTAACTGTGTGGTAACCAAAGAGAGCTCACGTCTCAAAAGAAAGTGGCAAAACGAAATCTTTCAATATATGTTTCTTCAGCCATTAAGCATGCACACATTTGTGTGCTTGTCGGAAAATGAAAATACTGTATTCAAGATTTGAAAATTAATGTGTACAAATGATACTCATTTTTTCACAAGCAAACCTGCAACCAAGCTGTTCCTAATTAGGGATGGGTCAGTGTAGTCAAATACACGATTACACGAAAAAAAAGACATTTCGAATAGCATATTACATATTCTAGTACACAAAAAAACCTCATACATTAGCTACTAGTAGAAACAAACGTGTCTTTATTTTTTTTTTGTAATGCTGACGCTTAACATGTGTTATGTCAGTCTTAAACCAGTTGTTATTTGCATATTAAACCTAATTAATTATGCAATGCTTGTAATAGCAACACTCTACAGTAATCGTATTCTGTTTGAAAATGTTGCCAATTTTATTGCCTTGTTTTTAGCTAATGTTAACAGATCCCTGCATGAGTTCCTCTGTAATGACTGTACACAGCAGCTTCTGCAGCTGTTGCTAGCCAGTCTTGAAACAGCTTCTGGGAGCATGGCACCGGTGAACTTTGAATGTGTGAACTGAAATAAAATAATGTATATAGCAAGTGCTAAAAGAAGTAATCCAAACTTGGGAAACATCGATATTAGAAAGGTAATTTAACATTATGATGAATATAAAGACATACTAAATGTTAAGCAGAACAACGCAGTGACTAATAAGAAAAGGCAAGATACTTGGAGTTGAAAAGGAGTTATTTTTTAACTCTGGACTGCAGTTCAATGTAAAACATCTACTGTTGACTTTCTGTGAATGGATGGAGTAACGTCAACATTTGCACTGACCATTAAAAGTACAACCAGGTATCCTTGTTTTGAATTATTTACAGGTTATTGAATAAACAAAGTAACTTAGATTCATCTGATGTCAGTACTTGATGGCTAGTTGTTGGAATGTATTTAATGTTGTTTTGGCCAGGTTACAATAGTTACACTATTAAGATTATTTTATAAATATTATTTGTTATTTGTTAGAATTAAACAGAATATTTAGTTTGCTATATGATGGGTGCTATTTTATTCTGAATACACTACAGCAAAAATTATTATTTGGTGGTTTGCGCAATATTATGCTACTGTTGCTTTAATTGGAAGACATATGCGCTGTGACGTTGCTGCTGTATTTTAATTCAGTAAACAAAAGTAAAAACTTGTGCCTAAGGAAATAGGGTATTGAACGAAGAAATCTTGTCTTGTAAATTGTTTGTACACTTTGTGAACCCGGCTAAACTTTACCGTCTTACACTGTTATGCTGTCTACTTTACACACGCATTTGCCTAAGGGACTAGAGTTTGGGTAATCAAATACACAAAAATGTTGCACCCTGTGTATTCAAATAGAAAAATATTCGTTAAAACTAAAATATATCGGTTTTTTTTTCTCACTGTAATTTACCTGCTTGTTTGTAATTTCTCTGTAAGAGAAACCGAAACTAAATCTTCTCATAGAGTATATATATATATATATATATATATATATATATATATATATATATATATATATATATATATATAATTGTACAGGACTGAGTAAAATTCCAATTGAATAAAAAACAAAACAACTAAACCCCCTACGAGAAGATATCTTCAGCCAGCGTTCGGATAGAGCTTAGAGTGACCGGCAAAGCTCTAAGTTACTCTGAGTTTAAGTTTTCACCATCCAAGCTGACGACGAGGTAAACAGACACCCCTTGTTTTATCCCCTGCTGTGTTGGCACTGAACTCTGCTGGAAAAAAAAGGGACGTGAAGGACTGCTGTGCTGTAAGTAGTTCATCTTGGGTTGTCTGTCGGGACTTTACTATAAAATAACATTTGCTTACTAAGGTGGGTGTACATTAGTTTGTATTACAAGCTGGATTGAAGCTGCAGTCTGTTCAGGGCGTCACATGCATATAGGCAGAGTTTCTTTATGTTTTGAGCAGGAGTAGAAAAAAAAATACCTTTATGTTTCTTTATTAAGAGCAGCGTTAATTCAAGGGTGGCGTTAATTTGAAGTAATACGGTATGTATATATATATATATATATATATATATATATATATATATATATATATATATATATATATATATATATATATATATATATATATATATATATACACTATTTACTGTTCAACTTGTGTATATACACATATACACAGTTTTATACACTATTGTTGTCTTTGACATGTTTTGCTTTTAGCGTGGGTTTAGTCTACATCATTGTGCATGCTATGAATCCTGTCTCTCTCACTCTGTTTTTTATACATATCATTTTAGCACAGACATACGTCAAAAGAGAACAAATTTGTTTTTTCATAAATTAGGAAATGTAAGATTCCAAGCTTGAATTGCCTATTTTAAAATTATATTTAATGTTCACCATCCACTTTGTGAAAATTAGAGTTTCACTTCAAAGCTATAGTATAGCAGAACTATCACCACAACTTTTGCAGTTAGAGGGGGACAGTGAAGTGAGGACTGAATACCTAACATAGTATAAATCATTAAATAGTGCTGTCTGTAAAATCATGATTTAATATTCGCAATAAAGCTCATTTTCACATTTAAATTGTAAACACCTGCAAAGCATGTAACATAGTCTACATAAACTACACAACTGTAAAGGCGTTAGCACATTTCAAGAGCACCATGAAACACATATACAATGCAGAATGATATGAACTATACAAATAAGATAGAATAAGATAATAATCCACCTTGATACATGAACAGGAAAAGCATAGTCAGCATTCCCTCAAGTTCAAGCAGATTGGTGGCCAGGAATAAATAAACTGCTCACACCTGACATTTAACAGAAGCAGACAACACACCAAACACACAAACTAAGCACAAAGAGCTTTATAGACATCCAATATACTTCACTGCATTAACAATCAAGCTGATTACAAGTGAACAGTTGGCACAAATGTCTTTGGTTCTTGATTATGACTATTAAATTAAGTCTTTTTGTCCTTCATAATTTCTGCTGATGAAGTGCTCAATAAATGATGAGGTTCCTCAACGGTAGGCAAACCTTTAACTGTTCTATCTTTGTAACAAAGACAAAGAATCTCCTGAAACCAGTTCTGACTCGCACCATTTTCTAATTTTTGTATCTCTGGAGCTTCACTATCCTTAAGAATAATAGAGAATATCCAATGAACAGTTAATATGGAAGTGTAACAGGGCAAGCCGCCCTGTACATTGTTTTGTTTATTTATTTTTAGAACAGGGTTTTCCCTCCGCCCCCGTGTTATTTTGTATTTTATTATTAGTATTATGATTTTATTTATGTATGTATATGACGGCGAAGCGCCGCGGGTTTTGTTATTTTGTTTATTTTTAAAAACGTGTTCTGGCAGAGAGATTGGTGCTCGTCCTCTGCCAGGAATAATTTAAAAACTTGTGCAGAAGGTGGCCATCTCCCAAATTAATTAGGTGATTTAATTTGTTGCTAATCGGGTGATGGTCACCTGTTATAAAAGCCGGCAGCTCTCGGCACTCGGGGTGGGTGTTCAAGAGGAGGAACGAGAGCGGAGAGCGGACTGCGGACTGAATAAATGAACAGGAACAGGAACAGGAACAGGAACAGGAACAGGAACAGGAACAGGAACAGCGACAGCGACTGCCCACCCTGACCTGTATGGTTTATTTATTATTTTGTGTTCGAGATTTGTTTTGTTTACCTTTTTTATTTCGCTCTGTGAGCAAGTCTTTTTGTTAAAACCTTTTATTTATTTTTGTTGTATTAAAATAAAAACGGCGGCCAGCCGATTCTTTCTTTTTAACTGCAGTACTTACCTGGTGTCAGTTTACTTATGTTCCTGCTTCTGTCTGACGTCACCGCCCAGTCACCCTGTCACAGGAAGTAACAGGGCAAATATTGAGACAAGGTAACGTCAATTTGTGTGGTTTTAGAAAAAGCAATTTCACATCTATAATGTAATTTATTTTAAATGGAATTACTGTCTTTAAAAGGAGTGTGTTACTATGAAGGCTGTTCGTGATTTGGGAAAGTATTTGATTGCATAATTGAATTGACTGTTACAATAAGTAGAAGCAGCCCCATCGTAAAGTTGTCATTGTCCACCCCAGGCATTTTTATTGTAATGTATTTCAATAAACAAATAAAATAGTGAAATGAAAGGGCAGTGAATGTCTCCAATCATCACATCTTCAAAACTGCTTTTTAGGAAGTGGGGGTCTACAACACAACTACTTTAATGAGTAAGTAGCAGGGTTCCAAAAAATATTGAGTTACAATCCCCACTTGTTGCTACAGCTGTTTAAATAATGTACATGTAATTTTTCTTTTCATTGTTAACATCCTGACAACTTTTTACACGTACAACTTTAAAGTCTGTTTCAAAGCTCTTTTCAAAATGGCTGAGGACCTCCTGGTTACAAGCCCTTTTCTTTAACCACTGGACCAAACAGCCTCCTTATGTGACATCATTTATTCAATGTTTTAAACAATTACCGCTTGACTCATAAAGTGCTTTTATAGTTTAGTTGTTTTATAAGCAAGGTTAAAAAACATACTGAAGCTACTATAAATAAATAAAAAAATTAAGCCCTTTGCTATAAATACATAAATAACAAAGCTCTTTGCAAAGCACAGAAATATATTTTTTTCATCCTTTACACTTTTGTTATCTTCATGTTTGGCCGTCGGATAGCCGATTGCTTTAAGCAGAGACTTTTCTGTCCCTTAACAATAAGATGCAAATTAGTGTACACCAGCCTTAAGTAGCATCTATCATGGGTACCTACAAAGGAAAAAGTCAAGTTTTTACCCCAAAATGTATTAAATTAGCATAGCTGTATTATTGCTGCGGGCTACCGACAGCACCAGGCTTGAGTGACTACCTACAGTGTTGAAGTAAAATCTGTTAAACCTAATTCATTGAGCAAGATTTGTTTTAAAAAATTGAAAACATGAAAAAGAAAAAAATAGTTGTTTCCATTAATTTGCTCAGATTTGCTGAAGCTACGGTTCTGTATGAAAACTTGTATATATTCTATATGTATGTGTATAATAGGTTTATAATAAATATATATACATAGTCAAAACATGTTTAACAAATAATACAAGGATAGTAAACAACACTTTCTTCTGGAATTTCTTTTATTTTGTATTTGTGTAATGCTGTCTGGGTTTTCATTTTGTTTCCCTACTTTTTTATGACATTTTTTTGTGGCCAAATGAGGCAGGCTGCACTTGCGGTTCTTCACCACAATCTAAAAACTTTGTGGAAACCCAGTTTAGGAAAGCCGCACAATACCGCTCAGCCAGAAACATTTAACTATATTGTCCCGTATTTTAATATTAATGAGGTAATTTGAAAGAAGAATTTCTCTCCCTAAAAGAAATCTACATGGAAACGCGAATTACCCAGAAGGTCCTATCAAAACAGCATGAGAAAGGTTTCCATGGTAACCTTGGCATAGTCTTGAATAGTTGCTTCATAGTCATGTAGCAAAAAACTGCTGAGATTATATATAGAGCTGCCAGTCTTAGACTCTCAAAATCATTGATACCCAATGGGGTAAAAAAGACATTTTTCCATTTCCTGAAATAGTTCATTAGACTGGTTTAAATGGGCATCGATGCTAAAGTTCTGAAAGGTATCGGACATCTGTAGACTCAAGACTCAAGTCTGACCAATAATACTTTAAATGCTGATTTGATTATGTACTATTGTATACACCTATAGTTTTACTTTTATTAGGACTCAGGATGGTCTACATCCTTACTTCTGGTATATACTGTCATTGTACAGTAAGTCAGGCTCTGAAGGTCTGTTAAAACTTTTTAAAATATAATTTTACAGATACACTCTTAAACAGTAATACCATTAATGATCACTTGCCCGCAAATCCAGCTTAATGTCATGGAGTTTAAAAATGTGTGCATATGGTAATTTCCAAGTGGTGTAATTACTTTATCCACTTCAAAATCTAAAACGTACATATAATATCTCTTTCAGCTTCATACCAGGGTTAATCACCTTGACATCAATCAATAGATTATTGCTCACAATTAACTGCCCTCAGTCAAATATATTTTGCATATGAAAAGCAAACTTGTTGAAGAGGTTACCACATTACTGTACTACACATTTAAACTACAATTTGTAAATTAGCATGTCTACATAATGTATGTATCCTCTTTAAACAGACACATTGCATTTCATTGTAAATGGCAACATGTCTGTGCCACTAATAGTCTCCTTATACTCTTTACCCTAAAAAAGCTTGTGAACTGATGAAGATTTTGAAATTGAATCAAATATTTACTGGTTTCCTGCTGTATACTCAGCAGGTACCATAAATAAGAAAGGTACACAGGTTTACAACAAGCTGGTTAATTTTCACTCCTTTTTGCACTGTAATGTAAGGCATGTGCACATAACTTATGTGCACATGCTAATTTTGAACCAGCATGACCATCTAAAAATGAATAAGTTACCATCTCTGACCAGGACAGACCAGTGCTGGTCATTGCTGGAATTTCCAACAAGGCATCTACGTTGTGTAGTGGGTATGCAGTTGTAACCTTTACAATGGTTCAGTGACTCTTCCTCTCTACAATTACTATGTAGCAGCTTATACCAAGATGCATTCTGTATGATAGTGCTATCAATTGAACTGTGCTTGAAATGTTTCTCTAAAATGCTTATCACTTTCATGCTTATCACTTTATAGATTGAGTTCAACAAAGTCTTTGTGTTTGTAGGAAACCATGCTTATACAGATAAATGAGCACAGCACCCATTCATTTGTTATGTCGTCTGTCCAAGGTACGACATGGTTTATTTAGATTTCCAGAAAGCTTTTGACAAAGTCCCGCATAAAAGATTAATTCTCACACTGAACGCAGTAGGGATTCAAGGAAATGCATGCACATGGATTAGGGAGTGGTTAACATGTAGAAAACAAAAAGTACTGATTAGAGGAGAAACCTCAAAATGGAGCGAAGTAACCAGTGGTGTACCACAGGGATCAGTATTAGGTCCTCTGCTATTCCTAATCTACATTAATGATTTAGATTCTGGTATAGTAAGCAAACTTGTTAAATTTGCAGACAACACAAAAATAGGAGGAGTAGCAAACACTGTTGCAACAGCAAAGGTCATTCAAAATGATCTAGACAGCATTCAGAACTGGGCAGACACATGGCAAATGACATTTAATAGAGAAAAGTGTAAAGTATTGCACACAGGCAATACAAATGTGCATTATAAATATCATATGGGAGAAACTGACATTGAAGGAATCTATGAAAAAGACCTAGGAGTTTATGTTGACTCAGAAATGTCTTCATCTAGACAATGTGGGGAAGCTATAAAAAAGGCCAACAAGATGCTCGGATATATTGTGAAAAGTGTTGAATTTAAATCAAGGGAAGTAATGTTAAAACTTTACAATGCATTAGTAAGACCTCACCTAGAATATTGTGTTCAGTTCTGGTCACCTCGTTACAAAAAGGATATTGCTGCTCTAGAAAGAGTGCAAAGAAGAGCAACCAGAATTATTCCGGGTTTAAAAGCCAAATCTATTCAGTCTTGAACAAAGAAGTCTACGCGGTGATCTGATTCAACCATTCAAAATCCTAAAAGGTATAGACAATGTCGACCCAGGGGACTTCTTTGACCTGAAAAAAGAAACAAGGACCAGGGGTCACAAATGGAGATTAGATAAAGGGGCATTCAGAATAGAAAATAGGAGGCACTTTTTTACACAGAGAATTGTGGGGGTATGGAACCAACTCCCCAGTAATGTTGTTGAAGCTGACACCCTGGGATCCTTCAAGAAGCTGCTTGATGAGATTCTGGGATCAATAAGCTACGAACAACCAAACAAGCAAGATGGGCCGAATGGCCTCCTCTCGTTTGTAAACTTTCTTATGTTCTTTCTTACTGAATCTGTAGCAAGCTTTTGAAAGTCTGCTTGATTTTTCATTTTATATACCATCCAACCCACTTGCTGTTGTTGACAAGACCGCAGTGAAGTATATTGGATGTCTATAAAGCTCTTCATTTATCATTTTAGGGAGAATAACATTTTGCAACAACCAGCTGACTAAATTACTATAATGTGTCAAAAACAATAAAGCTGCCATTTTAATCAAAAAAAGTGATTAACAATGCCGGTTTCATCTTTTATAAAAAATGTCATCCCTAGTACATACAAAAATAAATGTCCTTGATATTCCTGGAAGGAAGTGTTTTAAAAAGTCATGAATGTAATGTATATATTCAAAATAAAAAATACTGATAAATAATTAATTAAAAGAAAATCTAACTTATTCAGCTGTATTCAGATGTTCAAAGCAGGTACACAAAAACAATGACGTGTTCATTATTACTTCAAATCAGTGGTATGCACTTTGAAATCAGCATTGTTGATATCATTGGATGAGCTGTTTGGTATGCTTTCATTGTAATGGATGGCTTTTGAACAAAGTGACAGATAGAGGTTGCAGGATAGGAAAACTGCTTTGCACGCATACAGAGACCATTGAGATATCTATTTACTCATACCAAGTCATTGTAAGCAGTCATAATGGCATCAACCTTCAACAGCAAATAGGACACACTAAAGTAATTCAATTTGTTTTAGATCCTTGTGGGATCCTAATATGCTTCCAGTAGGCTTTATGTAGAGCATAATTTTCCATTGAAATGGATGTTCATACATTAGTTCCAAGTTTTAAAACTGTATAGTGGTGAGTATTCATGAAAATACCCAATACAATTACAATGTATTTTACAGCTTTTGAACCGTGTTTGAATTGCAGTATGTGTGAGTTGTTAGATATGTAGGAAAGAGACATCATGAACTGGACAAGTACATCATTTTCTGTAATTTCATTGAATGGGTGTAGCTCTGAATACAAAACAATCTTAATCAACAGGGCATCAGATTAAATCTAAATGTATACATAAAGCTGGATGAATGTGCGAATAAAAACAACAAAACCCAGCTTTTATTTGTCTGAATCATAGAAATTGTAACTTTAGTTACCCTCCTGCTTTATATCTCCTCTGCCTGTTTCTTAGATCTGATGCTGCTTAGTATAAGCTGTAAACTGGAATGTCACACAATCTTACATGTTTATAAAAAAGCATATTTTGTTCTATTATTATAAATTGTTATATATTATAGATTTAATCTACCCCAGGGATAGAATTATTTTTTTCCCATCGCTTTCAATTGCAATTAATGTAACTTAATAAACAAGACTTTACTCCTTCATATCTGACCCAAGATATTGACTGGAGAGCTCAACTTTCAATTTCAGAGTGCTAATAATGAGGAAGCTGATCAATACAGAATACCAAAAACTTGTGGGTAAATCACTCTTCTGCTGTATTTTAAGCAAACAATTTCACATGCTGTTAGGTTACATTAGACCAGCAGCATCTGACCCAATCTTACAATATGACAACATGTCTTTTAACCATCATTGCCTCCCATGGAGGGGCCATGTGTTATATTTGCACTAGATCTCATAAAATCCTTTCTGCAGTAATTGGGAATTCAGTAATACAGAAATATCTCATATCTATTATACCTCATTTCTAAAAATAAAAAAGTAATCTTTACAAATTGGATGAGAACTGTCCATCAAATCACTTTTTAAATTGATTTGAAATGTCACAATTGCCTTTAAAAAGCTATTTCTATCACCATATTGTATAGTACATGTAGTATGTTTTGAAATGACTCTGGGTGTGCAAATGTAACATATTTACTGAGAATAAAGCATGGAAACCTGAGCACCATGTTTAACTAAGGTTCGGGAGGAAGGACTGCCTCCTACATGATTGCAGGGTTGTGGGTAAACAGTAATCTTACATGGCGTCATGGAAGTTTCAGCAATTTACAATGAAAATAACTCCCGATTATTTTTAAATTGAAAAATAACATTAAAATCAGAACCCATATGCCCAACCTTCAACATTGCGTTACCCAATTTATTTATTTATTCATACAAGAAATTACCCCATTGAGGCCGAGACCTCATTTACAAGGGGGTCCTGTCATACACAGACACAACCATACATAAAACAACACAATTCATATTTGTGTGGTCCAGCCTTAGGCAATAACAACAAATAAACTAGGAGCAGTAATACAGTAGTTTTTTTTTTCTTTTCAATGTGGACTGAAAGAAAAGCAATGGAATGGAGTTTTAAGCAAATCCCTACATACCCTTTATAACCAAAAAATGACCATGTGAAAAAGTGTTCCAGGATTTTGGGTTGATAAGAAAAAGCCAGATCTCCCAGTCATATCCTTATCCTTGAGACTACTAAACAACCAGAATCATGAGATTGCAAACCAATCAGTAACCAGTATTGACCTTTTTGACCAAAGTACTAAGATAATTGGGAACCATAGCTTTAATAACTTTAAAAACAAAGCAATACTAGTGATAAAGCCTACGATGGGTCAGTGAGAACCATCCTAGTTTGTTATACACCTGGAAATGATGTGTCAAAAAGGACACTAAAACAAAACGGCATCATGAATTATATATTTCATCCAATTTTTGCAAAGACTGCTTGGAAGCAAATTGATGGATAAAATCACCAGAGTCCAAAACAGATAACATAGTCTTATTATTTGTAATTTGTTTATTTAGCAGACCCCTTTCTCCAAGGCGACTTACAGAGACTAGGGTGTGTGAACTATGCATCAGCTGCAGGGTCACTTACAACTACGTCTCACCCGAAAGACGGAGCACAAGGAGGTTAAGTGACTTGCTCAGGGTCACACAATGAGTCAGTGGCTGAGGTGGGATTTGAAACGTGGCCCTTTTCATTAACCACTGGACCACACAGTCACTAACTTTAATTTGCTAGCCTGAGAAAAAAAAACCCCAAAAAACCTTTTTATTCCTAAAAAGGAAACCTAGTTTATCAATGTGATAATTAAATGTAAGATGCTCATCGATCCATATACCTAAATATTTATAGGAGGAAACTTTCTTGAGTGATTCACCATACAAAGTAGTAATAGCCCAGGTCTGATTACCGTTGACGGAAAGGGGACGACAGATTTTTAGCACACAGTTAATTCCACTGCACGAGTATGACGAACAATAACTCTTTTCTGTTAAAAACTTAACATTGTCTAATCATATGTTATTGGTTCAGAAGCTTGTGCGGTACTTATACTTCTAAGCACTTTTTATAGAGCCTGCTATATTGATTTTAGTTCAGTAACTATAACTAGAACAATCAATTGACATAAGAGCAGAACTCCAGACCATGTGTAGTTTAGCAACGCTCTGACAAAATACACATTTGGCCTCAGTGCTTCCTGCTGTTTTGTTTTATTCATTTTCTGCTCCCTTGTTTCACCTGGTGGCAGGACTGAAGTCGTCCAGCTGATTTAATTTAGTCAGAAAAAACAGGATTGCAAAGCTGTGACATTTTTGCATTGTCACACCGAGACATCACAACGTTTAAATAGCTGGCTGTGGCTACCACAGTACAAAAAATACTTTCATCTAATCATTGACATTTAGATAGCAGCAGAATTGGTTAAAAAAATCCTGCAAATGGTATTCATCTTAATAAAAACAGAAGACAGGAAAAAAACATACTAGGCGTAAGCTGGTAAAATAGACCTAGAAATAGGTATTTTCTTCCAAGAGATTTTCTTTATTACCAGCTACACAGACCCTAAATCATGTTTTTAAAAAACAAGAGGAGATGAAACATATAAAGACTTTTTTTATATATACTGTATAAGGATGTGAAATGCTGTCCTGTGTGAATAGCAACATGCTGTTGAGTCAATACTCTATGGATTCATGCTGTGCTGCTCACTGAAGCCCGCAGAGACTTCTCAGGAGCAGAAAAACAAACACTTCTCCAGCCTGATGAATACAAAAAACGTTGTTGCTCAGCATGGGTTGCAGGAGCAAGAGAGATAATAAAGAGACAGTGTGTCAAGTGAAAGTGGAGTACTTCCTTAGCCAAAGATGAATTGTATCTGGACATGACCGGGGGCCTTTTTCACATCTCTAAATCAAAATGAATGTTGTGTCAATTTTAGAAAAACAGTGTTAAATCTGCGTCTAATAAGCATTTTATCACCTCTCCAATATGCCACAATCTGTGAAAAGGCTGTGAAACATTAATTGTGTCACATTATTTATAAAATACATGTTAAGGAGAACAACTAACTAGATAATGCACAATCACAACTCATTGTATCAAATCACTCTTAATAATTTGGCACAGCTTCCAAACGTGGTTTAATACACACTGGGAAAGCATTCAAAAACACAAACAAATAGCAAGGAGCAGATATTAATAGATTAAGGCCCAGACCAAATCAAAACTTTGACAACCCACTAATCGCACTTAACAAAACTGTATTTAATAGCGTTTTTCTTTTTTTTGTAAGTATCTTATTTCTTCTACTCCTAAAAAGAAAACACAGTTTTGTTAAGTGCGATTAGTGGGTTGTCAAAGTTTTGATTTGGTCAGGGCCTAAGTAAGGAACAATCCTAACCAGTGCAGATATTAGTTCATAGTGGCTGTAGTTATTTAGTTGTTTTTTTTTGTTTGTTTTTTTTTTGGTGGGGGGGGGGTAGTTTATTGGTCTTACTCCCTTCAACTAAAAACGGCTAATTGTAAAGTGTGCTATCTTTGATCAGCAGGCGCTGGGTTAACTAGCCCCCGAGGCAGTGTTTGAGGTGTCGCCCCCTCTGTTAAAACCAGAGAATAATTGTTGTGTGTTGTATTGTTAAAGTCCATTAGTTATTGGTAAATCTGTGACAATAGCTTTAAACTATAACATACTCAAAATAGTATTATTCATGTTGATGTAGAATATTAAGTGATGCTAATAATAATTCCGCCATGGCTGTTGGGTTCTTAAAACGCTTTACTGAATAATTCAAGCAGATCTATACACAGCCAAACAGCAGGTACAGTCACCATCTTCACTCTCACTCGCGTTCTATCTAGCCAAAGCTAATCAACCCCTGAGTTGATCACTGTGGCATGGCCAGTCAAATACAACTGAATTAACATTGTATCAAGCTATACAAGTGTTTAACATTAACTGTTAAACTGATTGAACAAGAAGCACATTAATTAACATACTAAACATCTCCCATAACAATTTGTACATTTTTCAAAGACGCATTTCTATCCCACCCCCAATCCTCATTTACCCCACTTAAAAAACTATCCCATCTACACACCATCCCATCTACGCACCATCCCATCTACGCACCATCCCATCTACGCACCATCCCATCTGCGCACCATCCCATCCGCGCACCATCCCATCCACGCCCCATCCCATCCACGCCCCATCCCATCTACGCCCCATCCCATCCAGGCCCCCATCCCATCCGCGCCCCATCCCATCCGCTCCCCATCCCATCCGCGCACCATCCCATCCGCGCACCATCCCATCCACGCCCCATCCCATCCACGCCCCATCCCATCCACGCCCCATCCCATCCACGCCCCATCCCATCTACGCACCATCCCATCTACGCCCCATCCCATCTACGCCCCATCCCATCTACGCACCATCCCATCTACGCACCATCCCATCTAACAATGGACCAGCCGAGCACAATGGAACCGAATAAATATTATCATTATCAACAACAACAACAAGAACAAAGATTGGTTCAACTCCACTGCATTGCTTTGCTCTGAAACACTATTGCAGGCAAAGTGTATTCTGTAAATGGATAGGTATATTATGAATATTGATTCACTCTCCTTGTGTCAGCTTTTCATTTTTTTATTTTGAAAAACGTCCCTGGGGGGTACACTGTTACATCACAGTATGGTCACCTTGATTATATATTGATATAATTATATATTTTCAGATGTACTTTGTATGTTGCTACTCTACATTTCACTATTATTTCTTATTACACGATATCATGGTCAATTTATACTTTTGCAATGGTTATGTTATGCATCTACCATAGTTGTGCATCATTTTTAAAATGATTAATTTTGTCACTTGACCTTGTTTTCACTATCCTTTACTACATTAAGTGTATGGCTACAATAGCTGTCATTTAAATGTATTCTCCTTTGTTCAATTTATTTAAAAATATATTCTTGAAAATATAATTAGAAATATTATTATTATTATTATTATTATTTATTTCTTAGCAGACACCCTTATCCAGGGCAACTTACAAGTAATAATAAAATGAAGAGCAAGATAAATACAATGACTTTGGTTCTAGCAAGTACAAGTATGACAAAATACGATTCAATAACGGAGCAGTCAGTGATAGTTACATCAGGATATAATTAAATACAAAATACTACAGATTAAATAACACTTGACAGATTACAGTACTCTAAAGTACAGGATTAAATGCAGTAAAATAGGGAGCAGATAAGAGCAAGTAAAGCGCATTAAGTAGTAGTTCTACAGGTGCTGTCTGAAGAGGTGAGTCTTGAGGAGGCGCAGGAAGGTGGTCAGGGACTGGGCAGTCCTGATATCTGTAGGAAGTTCATTCCACCACTGCGGGGCGATGGTGGAGAAGGAGCGGGCTCTGGAGGCAGGGGAGCGTAGAAGAGGTAGAGCCAGTCTTCTAGTGCAGGAGGAGCGGAGAGGTCGAGTGGGGGTGTAGTGAGAGATGAGGGTCTGGAGGTAGCTGGGTGCAGTCTGGTCAAGGCATCTGTAGGCTAGTAAATAGTCTTGAACTGGATGCGAGCGATGATCGGGAGCCAGTGGAGTGAGCGGAGCAGTGGAGTTGCGTGGGAGAAGCGAGGCAGAGAGAACACCAGGCAAGCAGCAGAGATCTGGATGAGCTGGAGCGGACGGGTGGCGGACGCAGGGAGGCCAGCCAGGAGGGAGTTGCAGTAGTCTAGGCGGGAGAGTATAGTTTGAGGTGATGTAAGTGCATCCAGGAGGAGATAGCAAACAGACAGGTAGAGATACGGGAGGGGATGGTGGAGTCAGAGGTGGGGAAGGAGAGGAAAATCTGAGCATCATCAGCATAGAAATGGTATGAGAAACCATAGGATGCGATGAAAGGGCCCAGGGAGCGGGTGTAGAGAGAGAACAGGAGAGGACCCAAGACTGACCCTTGGGGGACTCCTGTTGAGAGAGGGTGAGGTATGGAGGTTGTTCCACGCCAGGTTACCTGGTAAGTGTGGTTGGAGAGGTAGGAGGAGAACCAGGCTAGAGCAGTGCTAGAGATTCCCAGGTCAGCGAGAGAGGATAGTAGAATAGAGTGATTGACAGTGTCAAAGGCAGCAGAGAGGTCGAGGAGAATTAGAACAGAGAGAGAGGCAGCTCGGGCAGAGTTTAGTGAGTTGGTGAGAGACAGGAGGGCGGTTTCAGTGGAGTGAGCAGAGCGGAAGCCAGATTGGAGAGGGTCGAGCAGAGAGTGGTTGGACAGGAAAGCAGAGAGCTGGCGGTATACAGCCCGCTTGAGGGTTTTGGAGAGGAAGGGTAGGAGGGAGACAGGACGGTGGCTCTGGAGGGAGGTGGGGTCAAGGGTAGGTTTTTTGAGGAGGGGAATGATAGAGGCTTGTTTGAAGGCAGAGGGAAAGAGACCAGAAAGGAGAGAGGTGTTGAGAAGGGAGGAGTTGAAGGGAAGTAGAGCAGGAGCAGCAGCTTGAAAGAGGTGAGTGGGGAGGGGGACCAGGGCACACGTGGTGGGTTTGTGACCCTGGAGCAGGGAGGAGAGGTCAGAGTCTGAGAGGGGAGAGAAGGTGGAGAAGAAGGGTGAGTTAGTAGGGGATGCAGTGGGTGTAGGGGTTGGAGCAGGAGGGTGTGCGGGGGGGTAAAGAGTTTGCGGATATCTGAGATTTCAGAAGAGAAGAAAGAGGCAAAGTCATCAGAGGAGATAGAGGAGGGAGGAGGAGGGGGGTGGTTAGGAGGGAGGAGAAAGTAGAGAATAGTTTACGTGGGTTGTTAGTGGAGGCTTGGATTACAGATTGGAAATAAGTACATTTAGCAGAGGAGAGAGTAGAGGAGGAGGAGAGTGCGGTAGAGGTCTAGGGCAGCAGGGAGTTTGGTTCTCTTCCATTTCTTTTCAGCAGATCGCAGTGTGATTCTTGCTGAGCGGAGCGCAGAGGAAAGCCAGGGTTACTATATACTTGTAACTGGTAATGGAAGTTCCTCATGCCATGCAAATTATATTTTAACTATATTTTAATAGGGCAATCTTGAGAGATTTGAATGAATAAATTATTAATATAGTTATGTTAAGACATCCTTTGCTGACATAATGTAGCTACTCACTAATCACCAGACATAGAAGCCGTAGGAAGACTATTTAAAATGTTTTCAAACTAGCAATGACCAAAACTGTCAACAGGGATTCATTCCTCTACAGACCTAAGAAAGGAAGGCAAGGCTTTGCAAATGTACTGTACATGAGCACGTCAGTGCAGAAAATAAACATGCAACAAAGACATGCTGTACAGCTACCAAAACTGGCAGCAAGACATTCTCACCTTAAACAGATGATAAGCTACCAACTCAACTAATTACTGCATTTTTTAAGGAACGATGATTTATTACATTTGGTCCCAACAAGATCTAATGCAGTCCATGCCACACCTAGCTGTTGTTCATCGCTTGATTCTCTGTCCTTAAACAAACTGACCCATCTGCTTCGTGTATAATTCCTTTCCTAACTCCCACCCCCTTCACCAATGAAGCATGATGCTCAACCCACCCCATGTGTGCTGAGCTTGAGATTGACACCCAACAAAATCCAACAACAGACTGGAGTTTAGCAAGGTATCATCTCCAGACTGTTGATGCTCAGATTCATCTGTGAAAAGCCAGAAACTAGTGCCCAAACTTCAGGGATCAGTGTGACCAATGACCCCCAAGATAGTATAGTCATATTGTTCCCAAATTAACACTATTAATATTGTGTTTAATTCCTTTTGCCAATAAATACATTTTCAACTTATGAAAATATGTCCTCTTTTGCATCGAAACATTGACCCGCTATTAGTGATGCAAAAAATAGATATATCATGTCAACTGTCTACCCAATTAATGCCTACAATATCAGGGAGTAAAACGGACACAGTCAAAAAAGCCTCAGAAAAGTCTCACAGCAAGTCTTTTATTCTATGTTGCTATTGTAGCACATATTTAACAGTACCCCGGTATTTGAATTATTTTCATTAGTCTCATAACATGAAATGTACAGTTGTTTTTCTGAGCTTATACTATGCTTTTCCCCCCAGTATATTGGGTAAACTTTTATTATATATATATATATATATATATATATATATATATATATATATATATATATATATATATATATATATATTACACACTTTCATGTAATTTATTTTGATAATTTTGGCCATTCAAAATTTTAATTTTCAATGCATTTCTAATATAGCAGGGTGGTAGCGGTGAGCTGAGCCTAAAAAAAAAAATTGGCCATTCCAAATTGGGAGAAAATAATAAAAAAAATAATTGGCAATGACTAAATTAAAAAAAAAAAAAATTAAATTAAACAAATCTGGAGGTACAGTAAATACCATTAGTAGTGATTTATGAAAATTATATAGGAAAATTCATATAATAATAGACAAGGAGTAATTGTGTGATATAGTTTTCAATTCGTGCCTCGCCCACGTAGTTTTGTCTTGGTCTGGCTTTCACCCACTCCCTGTTCTAATATATTGGTAGTACGACTAAACAATTATTAATTGCACCTGTGAAATTGTACTGTAATTACTTTAACTAAACCAGGGATTGTTTGAATGCTGATATCTCAGACATGTATTTTCTCTATGCCTCTGCACTTTTTAATCTTACAAAATAAACACTCTGTCAAAGAAAAGCATACACAGCATGTAATACACTTTACATTACTGTTGCTTAACAAATACAACTCGAAAGAAAAAAAAAGTTGTAAGTAACTCATGTAACAAACTTGTTGAGACATTTTAGTTAAAGCAAAGAACTTTTCAATACAAGCTATGTTATCCCGATGTGCCTACAGCCAGCTAAACTGGAGGTATTACTCATGTTAATTTATTTGAAGGAGATAATAACTATAATGGCACAAAGGATGGGCAGCAGGGTGGAGTAGTGGTTAGGGCTCTGGACTCTTGACCGGAGAGTTGTGGGTTCAATCTCAGATGGGGACACTGCTGCTGTTCCCTTGAGCAAGGTACTTTACCTAGATTGTTCCAGTAAAAACCTAACTAATAATAATAATAATAATTAACGCAAATTAATTATTCATGAGCTGATCAGACGCTACGGAAAAAACGCCATTAGGACATTCCTGAATTACAACAGAAGCAAGGAGTACAATTTGGAAAAGTTCTAAAAACACACCTCCAGTTTTAATTTGAGTTTTGTGCATTAGCAATGACTCAGCATTTGTACATATTGATGGATACTGGGACAGTGGGCTCTCTAAATTGTAATTTAGTAAGCAGATTGCAGAAAATCCAGATTTCTTTCAAATCCTAAAATAAAGAAGTGAGTTTAGTCATGAAATTGCCAGTAAAGCCTCTATTTTGTCTTCTCATGTAGGGCTCCGCATTTTTATTTTTTTGTGAAGAGATTATATTTTTTGCTGCCGGCTCCACAATAGCATATGGTGCGTGAATATCGAATTTAAAAGATCATTGGTTAAAAAGTGATTTTATAATCTGTTCATTTATACAAGATGGACAATTAATTAGGAACTATTAGCAAATAAATGTCTGGATTTACTAATGTTTGCGAGGCAGCAAAAGGGAGGTTTGCATCTGTTTTTTTGGTAGCAAAGTTTGCCCCTGAACACAATCATACGTTCCCTGTGGCTTCCTTTAAAGCATGGGGACACAACCTCATGAGTATGGTGATGTGTGAAAATGCAGCCATTCACCTAGCATATTAGTAATCACCAAGAAGTTTATTTTGCTCTCGGTTTACTAAAAGTAATAACCCTTTGATTTGATTGCAATAGCTTACACCTGCTTCAAACTAGGTGTAAACAAATGTGTATTACTTAAGAAGCTTCTGTTTTACTTTTTTGTTTAAAAACAATATTCAAGAATGACTAACGTTTCCAATCGTTTCAAAGAAGCATTTTTACTTTCAAGGGAGTCCGTTCCATGAAAGTTCGGTCATCTCAAAAAGGGGACGCAACTGCACCTCGTGGCATTTTTTCAGTTGTGTATTTCACAGTTATGTTTTAATAGCATCTACAAATAATGATTCTGTTTATTAGTTACTCGAAATGAAGGCTAGTTTAGTTGCTTAGCATTCCCCTGCCAATTACAACATCAAAATTATTAATCATTTTGTAGCAACTTGTGGGTTGATCTAGTTAATTCCTGACGTTTGATGATTATGCATTAAAAAAATAATCAAATACAAAATGTGTTTGTCTTGGCTAGACCAAAATCCCCTGTGTAAGGGGTCTGTGTAGAGATATGAAATGTAAGTTTTTAAAATGTCTTTTTAGAGCTTATAATTTATAGCCATTGTTAAAAGGATGGATGCTGAGTCACAAATATTTAAATATATCTTATACAGTACACATTTAATGTTCCTTTTTTAATATAATGAATTCCTTACATGCTTTTGAAAATGTTAGGCTTGTAGTAATACTAAAAAAAAATGTGAAAATTTTGGAATGCCTGTTTAAGAGCTGCACAATTCTGGTAAATTGCTCAGAAAGATTGTGAACTACTCCCTGATCAATGATGAAAATGAAGCGCTGCTTGATGATGGGGGGGGGGGGAGGAATTGAGGGGACACTGGTCAGAAACTTTTTCTCATGACTTGCATTATTTTATTGATTTATATATTTATTTTAAGTGTTTTGGCACCACAACCTTATTTTAAAATGATAGATAAAGATAGATCATTATTATTTTTAAAAAATTGAAACAATGGGGGAGATTCTGATTAAAACACAGTTATTGTTCTAGAAATATATTTTTTTTTTATTGAGTTACTTTTCAATTTTTTTACATTTTTGTTTAAAATAAAGTTGCCCCAAGTGCCATAAACAATACATATGTACATTTTCTAAATTGTAAATACTAAAATGCATTATCACATTACTTTTTTACTTGGGTATGTTAGTTAAACAGGACAACGTTTACCAAAGAGAACATATAAAGTACCTGCACTGGGTTTATTGGTGTTTGTACGTATGGTATTGGCGGCCATTGTTGCTGTGTTTAATATAAAAAAGTACGGTCACTTTTACTAAATTTATAGCATTTAGGCTAATAATTGCCACGCAGTGGAGAAAGGAATCAGGGTGTGTGGCATTTGACCTGAAAGAAGGCTTAATATTTAAACTCTTGGAGAGACTAAACCTTTGCTACTGTTTTGAATGCCTCTAACTAAGTTCAGTAATTTGCCCGCTACAGTTGTTGCATGAAATTGAGCTACAGTAATTTTAGTAAATCCAGTCCAATATGTTTTGTAAAGATGTTAAACTGTGCAACTTATCACACTGTTTTTTTAAATAGATAGAAAGGAGAATGATAGTGGGTGCCATCTGTAAACTGCAATTGAAACTGTCAAATCAAGTATTATCTTAAATGGTTTCAAGATGGAGTTTTGTTAAGTTTTGGAAACACTGCTTTCCTTGTGAGAACCCTGCAAAGTTAGTACTACAAAGCTTTATTGTACAGTGAATCTTTAAGGCCTGTCTCATTATCTTCCTTGGACAACTGGGATGTATCGTCTTCCTTTTGACAGCTAATCAGCCATTGAACCTAGAGTTAAAGGTTACCAATGTCTGTTAGACCTTGTAAGTGTCTCTTATTAGTGCATACATTCAACACCTGGAAAGTGAAGCTATTTTTAATGTGGAATTATCTATAGCAGATTGCTGCAACACCTGATATTGAAGTGATAGAGCACCAATCCGTTTGGATGATGTCCATGCATTTCTTTGTTCTAATTTTACCTGTATATACGTACGTTAATCTAGACGAGATATATGATATTTAATATAAATCCCATAAAGCCATGTACTCCACTCACCATCATGCAGGTGGTGCTGCCTATAGGGCTTGGTGACTACATGTTACTGTAAACTTCACTGATCTTGGAATAGCCTTCCAAAGGTAACATTAAGATGGAGCAGCAAGAGGGATCTTTGTCTCTTTTGAAACGCAATCCTAATTGTTTAGATGTATTCCTAAATAATAAAAATAGTAAAAGCACAAAAACAAAAAAAATCAAAACCTCAACTGCAGCGTAACACTGTTCATTATCCCGGTGTTTAAAAGAATGAACCCGGCAGCCATTCTAAACACAGGCTGACCACGTGGTAGCAGTATATAAGTGCTGGCTAATCATATACTTTTCAATATCTCTCTTCAAAAGCCTCAAGTGTGCTACAAGCTGGTTAATTGTTTATGAAATTATTGTTATCCAGGTAAGAACATAGGACACAGAGAGAAGAATAACAAAACAGTCTGGCCGATATATATATATATATATATATATATATATATATATATATATATATATATATATTAGTGCTGTCACTCGATTAAAAATTTTAACCGGTTAATTTATGGCCATTAGCTGATTAATCAGTAGATTAATCCGTGCACAATGCATACGAGTATATATATAATACTTAGTAAATTCACATAACAGTGAAAAAGGAAACCAAATCTTAATCCAAAAATCTGAATACATAAAACAATGAAATAAGGCAATTCAGTATTACAGTATCCAATGTGTTAAATATTTTTTGAAGCTCCATCTTTTTCAGCAAGCTCGGTTTCCATGCCTTGTTTAAAAGCATGCAGTGAAGTGTTTTTGTAACACAATTGCAGACTATATGCTAAGAAAGGATGCACTTGGTATCAAGCTTCTAGTCTTTTTTTTTTCAACTCTGTCCCATTTTTATTTTTCTATGTCATGATATACAAAAATATATAATTATGCTGTACAATTAGGTATTATAATACAATTGGACTTGATTAAATACACTCCCTTGTGAAAATTCATGGCTAAATCCAATTAACATATATTTGAGTTCAAGATTAGAAATGGTTTTATTATTGATAGCAAGATATGCTACAGACTTTCACTTTAGCACAGAGCACAGCACTGCCAATCAAGCTAGAACCGCATCAGTACTGTCATTACAACACGTTATTACTAAAAGATAACAAAGTGGCATTCAATTTAGCCTTACCTTGGCTGGCTTGCCCTAACAGGTAACAAGGCACTTAATTTGTAAGGAGTAATCAGGGCAATCTCTCTGTCTCTCATTTTCTCTCTCTCTCTGTATCTCGCAGAGCTAGCGGCTCAGCTGCTCCCAATCCTTAGAGAACCACTTGACTGGAGGCTCTGAGTGCTTCAAGCCTTTCAGTTCTTACTGCTGTGCTCCTCTGATTGGCTGACACTTTGGCTGTGTGTAAGCTCAGCTTTGTCTTACATTCTCTTCTCTCAGGTACTTTAGGGCAAGACATTCAAGCACTGGAAAGAGGCCATAGTCCCTTTTAGGCAGTCACTCTGAAGGGAACTTAATTTATAAAAATGCCATGGTGTGTAAGTGCAAGGCCTCTCTAGACAGGGGCACCTTTGAGAGATGGAGAGGGCCTGATGAAGGTGTTAGCCCATCCGTTGAGCACAAAAGAGGGCATGAAACGTGGGGTCATTTTAAGTAGGTGTACAGAGAAGACAAGAAAAAAAAATGTGTTTGCACATCGTCAGCTCAAAGTCATCTAAACACCTAACTACTGCCTCATTCATCATCAAATCCCTGCTTTAGCTCATGAGATGTCCTTCTAGCTCAAGGCCAGAAGATGTCATATCTTTTTTTTTTTTCAATGATTGCAAGCAACCCCACAGGTCAGCCAGAGTGTTGAAAATGCAAAACAACACAGGGTCTGTGTCTGAACTTTACCTATGGTATTATAAATTATAGTGCAGTATTTAATTTATATGGTGTCAGAGAGACCATAGTGCTGATTCATGTAAAATCCATGGTGGAATCTGCAGACGGTCTGCCAATTGTCTCCTACTGTTTTTTTTTCTTTTTTCCAGCTATTAATAAATGGAACAAAGCCTGTTTTTCATGTTCTTACAACCATGGTTAAGAAATAAAAATTGACTCTCAATTATGACATTGGTAAAGAGACCCCTTTGTACTAAAACTCACGAAGGGCATAAGAAGTCATAAATGAACATGGCATGAGATGCTGGATTATTATCTGTATTATATTATTTTTGGGGATTCAGAGAAAAGGGAATGGGAGATGCTAAATGTTACATCTCTACAGGTTCAATTGTCCTACCAAAACAATACTATTCTCTGTAGTAGGGCATTTTTTTCACAGTTATCACAGATTTCATGATTTCCGTGAAATGTACCCTTTGCTGTGTAACATGTAGTTCCTCATTTCAGTTCCCATTATGAAAGAATGGCAGCTGGTTTAGTTTGCTTCCTCCTGGTAAAAGGTTGAACACACTGCATAGAGCAGCACGATTTCTTTAAAACTTTAATTAAGCAATAATGATCGACAGGCAGGACATTGCCTGGCCGTTAATTCCATTAAAGCCATTATTGCTATTATAAACCGTCTTTATAGCTTTAACAGCAATAACATAAAAACATAGTGGGTATGTTCGTTGATGAGATTTCTGAGGGTGAAGCAAAGCATTGGGCTTCGGGTTTTGAATGTGCTTTTGCAGGTTTGCAGTTTGTTGGAAGGTTTGCAGCTGATTTTCAACTATTGACGGCTGGTGGACAGCAATAACTTAGTAGTTAAGACACTGGAATGATGTGAAGGCCGTTCTCGTTTGCTGGATAGAGATGGAGAGTCATTTTGTATAGAGGACTCGTTTTTGTGATCTGTTCTAGACATTATTTCATGGGTTTGTTGTGGTTCTGACAGTTATACTTGATGTTATTTCTGGTGGATTGATACCTTACTGTACTTTATCGTGATGGTTGTGTGGACATTCTGAGGGCATTTCCTGGCCATTAATGCCCTCTACCGCAACCAATCAGAAGACAGCATTCCCATTCTATTCATCAGACAGGTTTATAATACATATTATATTCATTGTGAAATATCTTGAAATACTTTTTTACCATGAAAAAAATACAGCCCTAACCATAATAAAAGCAAAAGGAACTACATCAAGTTTGTATGGCTGATTATGCAGATGGAACAGTATTTTGGGTGCTCTTTGGGAATTTAAGTTCCTTCTTGTTTGAGCGTACATTAAAGTTAGGCCTACATGGCAGATGCAGGTCTGTCTGCAATGCACTTGTTATGTCCCACAATTATACCAAACCATACCCCAAGTATGCATACACAGATGGATAATTTCATGGTCAATCATGCAACCACTCATCTGGCTAATGTCTGCTTGATAGGGGAATTATGATTGAAAAAAAAACTTTTGTTTCTACAGTGATGCCGAGACAAATGTATTAACTCATATTTTTGACTACTTGTGTAAACAACAATAATAATAAAAAATAGAAATGCAAAACATGTGAGCAAATATTTGGCAGTATGATTCATATCTAATTACACAGAAAGTAGACATTTGACACAAAAAAGTAAAATCATAAAAAGGGCACATTGGAGTTTATCTAAATTGACACCTTTCCAATAGAAAATTGATCTTTGTGCATTAAGGTGATGCATATCAAACAATGCATTATGTCTTATTATGTTTAAGTGGACACTTGAAACTTTTGCTTGCACCAAAAAAATTGTAGATCTGGCCCATATCGCAGAATAAGGCAAATTTAGCAACATGAGAACTTCACACCCCCCTAATCAAGCCTTTGCACTTGTATGTGATTTAACAAACACACCTTGGCACATTGTTGGGGTGTCTGCATCAGTTCCCAGGAAAGGCAGAACTTTAAGGGAGTTGCCTCATGCGAACTTGAGCACTTCTGATAAAGGTGTTGCTCTGCGACTCAGCTCTAAAGAAGTGCTCAAAACATGTGATGTCAGTACTCCAAGGTATATGCAATTACGGAAAGACAGAAAGAAAGAAATAGTGCAACAAAAGAATATTTGGAAAATTCATATTTAAAATTAAAAAACAAGTGGTCATACTTTGTCTGATTGTGGAGGTATGGGTGAAGTCCAAGACAACTGAGATGAATTAAAAAAAGAATTGAATTTTAACAGAGACAATATGGAGGTAGACAAAACAAACAAACCCAAAGAAAATTGAGAATACTGACAAATAAATGTATTTTTAAGTCTAGGTATATTTTTACCCAGAGGGCTTCTCCGGGGTCTGCTCAATACGACCTACTATACTGCCGAGGTAGAGGTACTATTAGCCCTGGCTTAGTATATGACTGGTCAGTCACACTTTTTATAGAATTAAAAGATAAAACACAAAAAAATATTACATTAAATACAGGAAGTTGGATTCTTCCAGTAAGATCGATGTATTTTCTTTTAAAACATGTATATTCTATCTATTAACATTAACCAGGTTACAAACAAAAAGAAAAAAACATGGAAATACTATTTAGCTAATTGAGCAGTTGAGAGTAAAATTATTATTATTATTTATTTATTAGCAGACGCCCTTATCCTTACACCACTACCACCTATTCACTGTCACTGTTTGTGTTTTGTGTTTAGTGTTGGTGTATGAGACTAGACTTTTAGTTGCGGGTCAAACCCGAGGATTACAAATACCGAGTGATACACGCCGCTGTATCATTCCATCATTATTATTTACAGGTGTTTGCCATAAGGCTCTGGACATTGTTTAATAAATCAATAAACACCCTTGCACCTGAAAAATCATTGTCTGTCTGTCTGATATCCACTCTGCACTGCACACACCTGTAACCACTCACCACTTTGCCACACTTAGGTAGAATAGCCTGTATTGATTCTTGGGTATCTGGCAGTTCTTTGAGACATATGCCACAGCCTTTCTATTTAAATACAGCACACAGCTCACCAGGATGCTTTTCATCTAAACTGAAACACTTCTGTTTTTAACTCAGTTTGCTTACAGACATTCTTGTATAATTTTTCAAGACTGTCTCCGACTTCTGTCTTCTCTGGAGCTCTTCCTGGATAGTCTACTGAGTAGATGCAAATTTCTGATAATACTTTAAGAGAAAGCATTGGTCTGGGTTTTTGTGTATATGAATAAAGAGCTGTTCTACCTAATTCCACATTTAACATATTCACAGCTTGCTTATATAATGAACAAAGACATTCCCACATAGCGTTGAAGGCATTTACTCATCTTTTATTAGTCTTGTATGTGTTTACGAGTTACATCTGCTTCTTCTGGTGTAACTATATAGTCACTGAAGCCTAATAACAAACACCTGCTTAATAAAATGAACTGAGAAAAGCAAACATCTGTTTAATAAAATGTGTTAAATAAACAAAATCACAGGTGTATCTACATGAGTACTGAATACAAAGCAACTAATGTCAGAAATACAAACTTAATGTAGCCTATCATATCGGTAAAACATTACAACCTACAGTAGGCAACAAAGAAAGATGCATTTACAAAGATACAACCTCAGTTACACATATAAAAAAACTACGTATGGAGGCAGTTTGCAGCCATCTGCCGTCACACAGAGCATTACAGTTATGAGCTGCTTCTCATTTTTTTTTTCCTTTTTGTGAACTGTGGTATTGCTTGGCAAGTCGAAAAATACGGGGGTCTGATCAGCATTTCCAAGCTGTCCAAGCTGGTACTGTTTGTTAGAATGGAGCCTAATGATGAAATGCTGAAATTGTAAAAGCTTCTCTTCAAATTCCCCAGGGAGCTAATGAAAAACCCTATACTGTGGGTTACAGGTCAGTTACTATTTTATATTAAATCATGCATCAACTACATCTGAAGAACTTAGTTTTGCTTTAGAAAACCACATGGTTTAGTTTCCCATTATATAACACTGTATCATGTTTTAAACAGTAAGTGAAGCTAATTCTTTGAAAAGAAGAAAAAAATATTGATGGGTAGAACCAAAATGTAACATAAAAGCAACATAAGATTTCATCTGACTTTGGCTTCAAAACAGAATTAATATTGTCATGACCAAGATTTAGACTCTATTTCCCTGCCAGGTTCTTGTGTAACAAATCTATACATGCTTTTTTTATTTTTCTTGAGTCAGTAATAATGGATCATTAACCAGTGACAACAACTAGAATGCTTGTATTTTTGCAAGAAGGTTTGATTAAACAAAATGTATATTTATTATATTATCACTATACTGTACAGTATGTCATATTGCTACAGTGTATCTTGAGGTCTAGAGGTAACCCTATTACAGTAAAGAAAATTGTTGTAGTATTATTATAACTTAAGTTTGCCTAAAATAGCTAAGCTTTTCACTTTTAAGTGCACTGAGTTTACCAGGGAGTTTTCCATGAAACCCACTGTTTATTTTACAAATGACACATAAATCCCACACAAAAATATATACAAAAGTAAGAATGCAACCAATAATTGAATACTCACATGCCAAAGTGTACCACTCTCCATGTCCATTTTTTCTCCCTCAAATTATAAGAGAACAGAGTTTTCGCAGATTAATTCACGTGCTGGGATTCAAGTGAATAATTAATTGGTAATTGAATCCCAGCACAATTGTATATATAGATGCACGTTTCATTCACTTGGGGTTGTGTGTTCGGTGAGTGGAGAACGGGTGTGGAGAAGGAGGTAAAGTAAACTAAAAGAAACTAGAAAATAATTGCTACAACGTGCTGGAAGCACCAGTACGGTATTTGTTTTGTGTTTAGCGTTCGTCCACCCTGTTTATTAGTTTCTATTCGTTTTGTTTGTATGTTTATTTTGGCCAGTGCTGTGTCCTGTTTTCTGTTTTGTTCAACCTTTTTATTTTCTGTGTGTTATCAAAACACTGAGCGCAACAGCATCTCAGATTCACTCACCACTACTGTCTGTCTGTGTACTCCTTTCTGGTCTGACGTCATCCCTACAGCTAGCCTGTCACACACCTGCACTGTCATACTGTTTCCCGCACAGTGCATCCTGTGTCTTGTTTCCTTCTCATTCCTGGAACAGCCTGAAATAATGTGTTGTTGAGTAGTCAGGTCCTTATCACTTTTTTTTAAATCACTCGACACAAATTTCATTTTTGGTTTAAATTTACAATTTTCGAACATTTCTGTTTGAAATGCAGGATGTTTTCTTAATTTAGTGAGATGCAGGCCAAAGGATCTAGTTTAGGTACTGTCCCGCACAATGCAGGACGGCTGGTCACCCTAGAACACTGTCCGTTTAGTGAATTTTTCTTTCAATTTGTTAGATAAGGCACAAAGAAGCAGCATAATACTATCACACTTACTTATTAAAAGGTCTTTATCAACCCACGGTTCTCTGAAACGTTTAGAAATGTGAAACACACAGCACTATATAAATACTACGGTATAAAATTGCAGCTAGCAAGTCAAATAAGTGATATAAAACTGTTTTTCATTTAGAATTTTAGGATAAATGTTAATTATAATAACAATTAATATTAAGTCTAACATTATTGTTCTTAGCTTGGGTCTACTGAACTTGTGTCTTCTGAAATGAGAGCAGCTTTCTGGTTTAATGGTTCTACAGCTATCGTCTTGTCAGGAAACTTTTCAGGTTTCATTCAGCACAGTTCTCTCACCCCTTGAAGCTTTCTTTGATCATATCAAATAAGAACATAAGAAAGTTTACAAATGAGAGGAGGCCATTCAGACCATCTTGCTAGTTTGGTTGTTGGTAGCTTATTGATCCCAGAATCTCATCAAACAGCTTCTTGAAGGATCCCAGGGTGTCAGCTTCAACAACATTACTCGGGAGTTGGTTCCAGACCCTCACAATTCTCTACATAAAAAAGTGCCTCCTATTTTCTCTTCTGAATGCCCCTTTATCTAATCTCCATTTGTGACCCCTGGTCCTTGTTTCTTTTCAGGTCAAAAAAGTCCCCTGGGTCGGCATTGTCTATACCTTTTAGGATTTTGAATGCTTGAATCAGATCACAGCGTAGTCTTCTTTGTTCAAGACTGAATAGATTCAATTCTTTTAGCCTGTCTGCATACGACATGCCTTTTAAACCCGGGATAATTCTGGTTGCTCTTCTTTGCACTCTTTCTAGAGCAGCAATATCCTTTTTGTAACAAGGTGACCAGAACTGAACACAATATTCTAGGTGAGGTCTTACTAATGCACAATAGCATCTTGTTGGCCTTTTTTATAGCTTCCCCACATTGTCTAGATGAAGACATTTCTGAGTCAACATAAACTCCTAGGTCTTTTTCATAGATTCCTTCAATGTCAGTTTCTCCCATATGATATTTATAATGCACATTTGTATTGCCTGTGTGCAATACTTTACACTTTTCTTTATTAAATGTCATTTGCCATGTGTCTGCCCAGTTCTGAATGCTGTCTAGATCATTTTGAATGACCTTTGCTGCTGCAACAGTGTTTGCCACTCCTCCTATTTTTGTGTCGTCTGCAAATTTAACAAGTTTGCTTACTATACCAGAATCTAAATCATTAATGTAGATTAGGAATAGCAGAGGACCTAATACTGATCCCTGTGGTACACCACTGGTTACCTCACTCCATTTTGAGGTTTCTCCTCTAATCAGTACTTTCTGTTTTCTACATGTTAACCACTCCCTAATCCATGTGCATGCATTTCCTTGAATCCCTACTGCTTTCAGTTTGAGAATTAATCTTTTATGCAGGACTTTGTCAAAAGCTTTCTGGAAATCTAAATAAACCATGTTGTATGCTTTGCAATTATCCATTGTCGATGCTGCATCCTCAAAAAAATCAAGCAGGTCAGTTAGACATGATCTCCCTTTCCTGAAACCATGCTGACTCTCTCCCAGGATATTGTTCCCATATAGGTAATTTATATCTGCAAACAGTATTCTGCAAATTTATATCTGCAAACAGTATTCTGCAAATACCACTGGAGTTTTCTTTGACAACACACTTACTGTACTATTACCAGTTAGGCTGGTTCTAATGACAACATACATTTTCCTGTTTCCTTCTTACAAATATATTTTTTTCTCATGCTCTTCCACCCAAGGCTAAGACGTACCCATGGGAGAAATATGCCTGTATCTAGTTCTGTAACACCATTAGTTTCTAGTTCCATTAGTTACTAGCTCTAGTTTGACGGTCATTGAATTGGCTCATGGTCCTACTGGTTTTGACATTGAACAATAAACAGTATCTGGCTCTATTTAAATGACATTAACAACAACACTTTGAGGCAGGTTTTAACACTAATGTAACCATGCACTAAGCAATCATTTTAACACCATAGTTTTATATGTTCTCTGATTTTAATATTACCAGCATTAATAATACACACTCCCAGGGAATATCTGTTATAAAATATCCATCTCTTTCTGCCTATCAAGACAAATGAAAGCCCCTTACAGAGCCTGTTATCCTTTACAGAGGTTAAAACCAATATTTGATTGCTAGCATGCTAAAAATAACATTTGGTGGTTTGAGACTCAATATTGACGAGGTTCACCAGTTTTGCATTGATAAGATTATAATCACTAAAAAACTTTTTTTTTTAAATACTAATAGTACAGTAAGTGTGTTGTCAAAGAAAAATCCAACAGTGGTATTTGCAGAATACTGTTTGCAGAAATGATATTTTATACTGGCGCTCCTAGAGAAAATGCATGATGGGTGTTCATAAGCAGACTAGGTAACAAACACTTCCATTTCATTTTATTCTCATATTTAATAAACATTAAAACAGTACTATACCAACACTATAGGCTTTTCTTTATAAAGTCAGCAAATTTGTCAAACTGAGGGCTACTCTCTGTTATACGTTAATGATCTTTTGTAAAGCTGTCATTTACAAATACTATCCACAGAATTGAAATCTAAAGACTTCAGTCTTTTGAATTATTATTATTATTATTATTTGTTTATTTAGCAGACGCCTTTATCCAAGGCGACTTACAGAGACTAGGGTGTGTGAACTATGCATCAGCTGCAGAGTCACTTACAATTACATCTCACCCGAAAGACAGAGCACAAGGAGTTGAAGTGACTTGCTTAGGGTCACACAATGAGACAGTGGCTGAGGTGGGATTTGAACCAGGGACCTCCTGGTTACAAGCCCGTTTCTTTAACCACTGGACCACACAGCCTCCTTATTATGTATTGGATGGATAAATAACTGAATTCATAAATATTTATGTCGCACACAAAATATGCACCATGCATCCCCGATGTGTCATACAGAAAGCAATGTATGAAGAGCAGCTGGCAAATGGTGGGACCTTAGTTAGATGTTCCTGGTGTTTTGTAAAACTATTGTATACAAATAATAAATCACACAGTTTAAATCTAAATACGCTAGCTAGACCTTCGAATGATATACTGGATTATCACATGCATTTATTATTATATATATAGTACAACATTAATAATTTCCGAGACCGACAGCAAAATAATATGTGCATACTCAAATATTAAGCACTTTGCTCTACATTTCTTCCAAATTGTTAAGTATTAGGTGCATGCCTATGTATTAAAAAAAAAAAAAAAAAAAAAAAAGTTTCATACAAATCTATATTTTTCACACTAGCACTAAAGTTAATGAAGCCACGTTCCAAATCACAGGTTCATATTAATCATTAATAAGATCTACATTACAAAAGGGGAGGAGGGGTACATATTAAAAAAAAATTTAATGTTTATTAACATAAAACGAAACACTACAATTACACATGAGAAATTGTTCAATGAATGTAAATAATTCTAAATAATAGATTAACAAATGTTGCTATGGCAATAAAGAGGAGCTTTTTCATCCTCAAGATCACGGCAAAAGCAATCACAAGGGATATCATATTCTTAAAGGGAACGTCTGTTGTTCCTGATTTGCTTGTAGCTTTTGCCTTCCATGTCTTTTTCTTCATCGGTCAGCACAGACTGAATTCCGTCAGCGACCAGCTCAAACTCCCTTCAAAACGACAACATGAAGAGGGTGGCACAATCTCACGCAAACTTAAAGCGCTGGCATTTACATTGCATTTTAACGCATTTCATTGGGCCTAAAGACTCTGTATACTGTATGGTAAAACACCCTTTTTCTGGTGAAATGCTTCATTGGCATTCTGGTACAGTATATGCATACACCAGACAAACATTTCAGACACTGTTTCATCAATGTAACAGACAAAATTGTTTTTATACTTGACTAAGTGTGTAAGTTTTACCCGAGAAGAAGAGTGTTTTGAAGTTGTCGGTGAATATAAAATGTCCAGTGTTTGAACTGTAGTTATATTAATCTATTTTATTTCAATATAAAACTCATATCAATTACCTCTTATCAAAAACCTCTCAGAATTGTTTATATCAATGATTTTCTTCACTCTGTCAGTGCAAAGATAACATGTATAACATAAGATAAGGCTCTGTTAATAATATACTAAATACATCTTCCCTTACATTCATATAGGGTCAGATTTGTATCTAATAGTATTGTAGCATTTCAGCAGGAGACACGTTTGCTCTTGGTTCAGTCTTTCTTTTTATTTCAGATGCTAACTTGCACCCGCCAGAGTCAAGTGCTGTGTCTGCTTCTCTGCATTCAATCCCACACAAAAACACAGAGTGTGGTCACAGCGCCGTCTTATAACCTCAGCCACGCCCCTTTGATAGGGTACCAAGGCTCCTGCACATCCCATTCACCCTCAGCCACACACTAGGACCAATGGGCACAGAGAAACAACAGACAATGAGGACACACAGATAACAACCAATGGGAACAGACCAAGGAAGACAAACAGCAGCGGTTTACATGGTATGGGAATACACACACAAAAGGTAAACAAGCAATGGCGGCATACAGCAGGGAGGCAGTAACACACAGCATACAAACACAAACAGACAGCAGGGAATACAGTATGTAAATAAAAATGCACGGATCGCTACAGTATACACCTGTGAATGATCTTGATTCTTCTGGTGAGTTCAGTCAAGAACAACTACGGAAGCCTGCATCTAAAAAATACATGCAAGTTTGTATCTCTTATTAAAACTGGCAATCTTTTCTGATCTACTAGGAATGACAGTGCCTGCATTTCCTGAATCACTTGCAATGAATATAACTTGCAGCAAACAAAAAATATTCTGTGCTCCTGGGGGTAGATGAAATCTATAAATAAGATGGCACATGCATTCTGAGAAGCTGTGAGAATTGTGAGGCTTTCCAGCTTGCGGTTTCTCTTATGCAGCATCAAATCTAACGATTGCTGAAACTTTGGCTGCCACAAATCAGAGCAACTTTTAATGAACTAATGAAATGGCAACAACATAAGGGAAGAAAACGAATAGATTTTCTAATAACTTGAACGTATGTACTATTTTATTTTAAGGTTCAGAGTGAAACATTTGTTCAGGAGCTTGCCTAATATCATGTTGCATATTCTCAATGTATACTAATACTGTGTTAACATTATAAGTTCTTTTTTCTAGTTTTCAGTTATGGAAAATGCTGGTTACTTTTATACAGCTGGTTTAAATTCATTATTATCACTCTTTTTATATCGGTATGTACACTAGGCCAACATGGTACATCCTGATGAATGCATACAATACAAGCTATATAAGCAAAACTACAGTATGTTTACACTTTTGATCTCATTCATGATTTGCATAAACCTGCTTCTTACATCTGCTGAGCTTGTCTAATGCTCTTATTTGTTTCAATGAATCGATTACCCCCGTGCAGACAACGTAACATCTGGGGTCTTTAAAATAGAGGATCATTTATTACAGTATGTAATGTACCTGCATTCATCTGCTCTAATAGTTTAAATGATATAGGAAGCTTGGTCATCCAGTGGTTAAAGAAAAGGTGCTGTCAGGAGGTCCCCGGTTCTAATCCCTGCTCATCCACTGTGTGTGACCCTGAGCGAGTCACAACCTCCTTGTGCTCCGTCCTTCAGATGAGACGTAAAACCGAGGTCCTATTGTAAGTGACTCTGCAGCAACAGTTGTTGATGCATAGTTCACCCCCTAGGCTCTCATAATAATAATAATAATAATAATAATAATATTTCTCTGATTTCTCTTCGATTATAAGAGTGACCAAATAACAGAACTGATACAAGTTGATTGTACTGTATCAACATCATTTCATATTTGCTATTTTCATGGTGTTGTCATTGCTGGTACTGTGGTTTCTTCAAGGTACTAAAATGGCAATCTAATGCTATCCCCATGGTTCTCAACAATGTTTTTCAAGAGCATTGAATATGAGATCTAGATACTGTATTTGGGTAAGTTTTTATTTGGGAGCTAGCTAACCACCCTTAATAAAACATATTTACTACATTCAACAGCAGATGATCAGGGGAGTAGTGAAAATGTGATTGAAAACTGATTTTCACTGCTCCCCTCATCATTGTTTAGTGGGGCTTTTCCTTGTTAAAGGTGTTGTTGCTAAAGTTTTAAAATGTATTTTCACTGCTGTTCTTATTAACTGCTACCCTGCACATCACACCTCAATAGCTATGCTAAAAGCCTAACCTGGATGCAGCTGATTAATTGGCTTAATTATTACCTTCTATCAAGATAAGGTGGAACTAGGGAGAAAAAACATGTTCATTAGCTGTGCAATACAATTCCTAATTACAAAACAATAATTAAGTCAGTTAATATTTTTTAAAGTAGTTTTTCTTTGAAGATTTGTTTGCTGTAGTGTAAAATGTGCTTGTTTGTGATAATTTACAGATAAGCAAAGGGCTTGATGTACATACGTTTGTGGTTTTGATACAAATTCCAAAATTCAAAATAAATTCAAAATGAAATCTATCTTTATTTGCACGCATTTATAAAATATGATAATTGTACGCTGCATGTCATTGTGAGCTATTCTATTAAAATATAAAAAATTTAAAAAATACTATACTTTCTATAAAATAATTCAGTTTTCTACTATTCCTGTCTTAGATTTTGATCCTGGACTTATACATTAAACTAATGACAAAAATCTGTCATTAATTTAAATCAGCTGTGCAGGTTTATATAATAAACTGTCTTCCTTCAGCTATCTCATTATTTTTTCATTGGTGCTAAATTCTTAATACAGTGTATAAAGAGATTGCCAGGAGCTAAAGTCAGATCCACACCTACGCAATTTGGAAGCATGACTTGTTGCCAGCAACCTCATGAATGTGCAGAGTCTGTTTTGGCAGGATTATACTTTTAAGAATCTTCTCAATAAACCTGCATGTGTCCTGATTGATAGGCTGTTTTTCAATATGTCTGCTATTTCAATTGACAACCTGCTGTACTTTACAGATCTGAGGTTCAATAGATCACTACTGACACATTGTGCATTGGAGTTTGAGAGTACTGTCCACTCCCCTGATTCATCACATCAGAAGAAGACAACATTAGACAACATTCATCACATATGGGCACCTGCTGCTAATTAGTCCACTGTAAACAATGGCCACATGCAGTAAACACAGTGGTTGTGTATATTATTAAATAATTATTCTTATTATTCAAAGGTTCAATGACAAACCAGTGGATACCTGTGGGTATAAATTCGGCATGATAAACTGCTCATTAAAAAAAAGTACAAAATAAAGCCTGTTTAGTAATCAGTAACTCCTTGCCAATTCTAAAACATTGGTTGTGGATGATTGCCATATTTTATCACTACTAATCTATGAATGCATTAACATCTATATTCCATTGACATCATAAAGTCAAATAGCTGTGATACAATATTATATTGGTCCACCACCAATGGAGACTAAGAGCCTAGTCTTTGACACTCATTGACAGTAGTCCGCAGTAAGGATAGAGAAGACATCAAAACAAATATTACAATTAGTCCTTTCACTAGTTAAAAGACATAACTTAGAATTCACAAAGTACAACATTTTAAACAATAGTGTATATAATATGTAAATTAAGAAGGAAAAAAAATGCCACTGGGATTCAAACCCATGGATCCAGATGTGTCAGCGACTTGACCACAGTGCTTTAGCTCCCTAGGACACGCTGTCTTCTCAGATTTGTTTTATTTTATATATCCAAACCTGGCTTGAATCACAAGTGTGGATTCTTTAGCCATATGAGGTTATTACATATGTCAATTCATTTTAAAAAACACACATGGAACAACATTTATTAAAAATAATTGTTCATCTAATTTTCCACAAGTATGCTGAGTTTCATGAAGGTCCTTTATTATATTTCCTACAGGTTTTGACTAGGTTCTGCCTATTTCTCCAAACCTAGCCAAAGATTGTTGTTTTCTAACTAAATGGCCTATGTAAGAGTTATTCCTGTTAAAGGTTTTTATAAAGTGTAGCTGGACATTCTGTCTAGTGGAGCCACTGTAGAGATAGTGGGGAGGAGTGAGCAAAGGAGAAAAGGGAAGAGAGAGAAGGAGAGGGGGTAGTATTGTGACATGTATTTAAAGTGACCACCACTATTTAAATTACTGCAAGTTGTTTGTATCAATAAAACACAGTCTTTGAACCCAACCAAGTCTCCTGAGTCTGCTACAGGACCTCTATACAAGAGAGAGTCTTACACTGGTGGCAGTGGTGGGTTTCAAAGACAGTAAATCTGAAATCTGCAGATATGGCCCCTGCCTGTTGCAATGGAACAGTGACATCAACAACCACAATTCCGGTTTTAACAGAGATGTACATCACCACCTCTGTTATACCACCCCTGGAGAAGTGCACCACTCCTGATCAGTATACTGGCTTTCGAGAACCTTGCCACATAGACGATGGTCTTGCTGTTGCTCGAGTCCAGTAGTAAATGGTTTCACTGTTGCACAGGTATTGAACCCCACTAATCACCCAATCAAATTGCTTTGAGGTCTTCAACTTGGACAGCTTTATGCCATAGATAACAGACTTAATACAGTCAGAGCCTCTGTCATAACTGACCACTGTATATTCAGTAACCAATGATCAGACCTGTTGCAAAGTGATTTATCTAACTTGCAACGACAACAGCTATCTACTCTTTTGTCAGAGTACTGTTGTATATTCAGCAAGGGCCCCATAGATTTCTGACATTGTCACACACAAAATTTGAACCACTGATGCACCACCTATCAGGGTGCAAGCTTATCGCACATCTCCAAAAATCAGGGAGGAAATTCAAACCCAGGGCAATGACATGCTAGAAAAGGGCATCATTGAAGACAGCCATAGCCCATGGAAAAAATTGACATTTTGTGTCGACTACAGAGCCCTAAATCATCCACAAGGGCAAAACAAAGGTCCTTAAAAACAACTCCAGTCGTAACAATAAAATTACACTTGGAGGTAAACCTCTCGAAGAAATAGACTCCTTCACCTACTTGGGCAGTGTGATCAGCAAACAGGGGTGCACTGACGAAGACGTGACAGCAAGAGCAGGTTTCATCATACTGAACATCTGGAACTCAAGAGAAATTACAACACACACCAAGATCCGTATATTCAATTGAAATGTCAAATCAGTACTCCTGTATGGCTCAGAAACGTGGAGAACGACAAGGATAATAATGAAGAAGATCCAGACCTTCATCAGCAGATGTTTGCGCAGGATTCTTCACATTTACTGGCCAGAAAAACATTGACTTAAGGAAAAGGGCCAAGCAAGACCCTGTCAAGGAAGAAATCCTGAGGAGACAGTGGGGCTGGATTGGTCACACCCTACGGAAGGCCACCTCCAACATCAGCAGACAATTCCTGACCTGGAACCCACAGGGGAAGAGAATAAGAGGGAGACCGACGAACACCAGGAGGCACGACCTTGAGGAGACGGATTACACCTGGAGAGAACTGGAAAAGACAGCCCAGAGTCAGGTACACTGGCAGGATGTCATTGATAGCCTATGCTCCAAAATGAGCGATGGGCTTATGTAAGTAAGTACAAAGCCCTAAACTCTGTAACAATTCATGACGCACACCCAATTCCATGAACCGATGACACGCTAGATGCTCTGGCCGGATTTTCACTTTTCAGCACAATGGACCTTTCATCAGGCTATTGACAGGTTCAAATGGACAAGGCAGATCACGAAAACACTGTTTTTAGAACTGGTCGCAGGCTTTACCAATTTTGTGTCATGCCTATGGGATTGGTAAACTCTCTGCCAACTTTTCAGTACCTCATGCAACTAGTTTTGAAGGGACTTCTTGGTGTATGTGTTTAGTCTATTTAGACGGCATTATTGTGTATAGTAACAGCTTTTCTGAACACTTGCAGCATCTCAGAGAAGTCTTCCAACGATTGAAAATGGCTGGACTTTGGCTGGAAAATTGTCAAAATGCCAGTTTGCACAAAACCACATTGTCTTTCTAGGTCATGTGATGTCTAAAGATGGATTGAAGCCTGATCCTCAAAAAAAACAAACAGAAACTTGCTGAGTGGCCAATTCCCAATACTCCAGCAGAGGTAAGGGCTTTTCTCGTTCTTTGCTCATACTACAGACGTTACGTGCACCAGTTTGCGAAGAAAGCTGAGCCCCTTCAAAGGCTGACTCAAGGATAATCTTTTGTATGGACATGTGACTGTCAGACAGCTTTTGACTTTCTCCGCTTTAACCAAAGGTTCAGTTGTTGCTTTTCCGGTCTTTAAAAGACCATTTTTGCTGTGCACCGATGCTTCCAACACAGCTATCGGGTGTGTGCCGGCCCAATTCAGTAGTGACGGCAAAGAAGTGGTAATCGCCTATGGAAGCCATGTTATTTCAGCTACAGAAAGACGATGGTCTACATATGACGGTGAACTGTGGGCTATTGCTTGGTCAATCAGACGCTTACGTCAATATCTAACTGGTCACTCCTTTACTATCATAAGAGACCACAAACCTTTTCGGGGACTTTGTAAAATGCTGGTTCAAAATGATCCCCCAGGGAGAAGAGCAAGGTGGACAATGCCACTTGATCTATATGATTGGACTGTATAACATAGAGAGGGTGTTAAGCATGCACATGCAGATGCTATGTCTCCTTTGGAAATGCTATATTCTCAGATTTGCTTTATTTTATACATCCATACTTGGCTTGAATCACAAGTTTGGATTCTTTAGCCCTATGCTATAACATATGTCAATTCATTAAAAAAAACATTTATAAAAAAATATATTATGATAAACATTGCATTCCCTAGTTCATCTAATTTTCCACAAGTATGTTTATTATATTTCCTACAGGTTTTGACTCTTCAAGTAGAACATGAAGAAGATTTTGTACAACCAATACAGATCCTAACAACCAAGTACCCGATAAACCTCCTTCATCCCTAATATTACTAATGTTAAAAGAGATTTACTGGGATTTTGTCTTGTCCAAAAGTATTACCACTTCTGTAGAAAAGGGTTAAAAAAGCACTTAATAAAACAAAACAAAACATTATGTTTTTTTATTTCATTGTTTTTTTTTTTAATTTCATCTAAGCCCTAATTTTTGGTAAATATGAACCTTTGTATTATCTTAGTCATCCTACCAAATAAGAAATGTGTCAGTATTGTAATGACTTTTTTGACACAGAGTTAATATGTCTAGGCCTCAATCAAACAGAATTACCAGTCTGAATTATGATTCCGACTTTATAAGCATTACACATAAGTCATAACATAAGGCTGGCACACAGGTGCTAACAATTTAAACAAACATACTTTAATACCACATGTTACATTTAAGTTTTAAATTAACTGCCATAGGGCCTTACACAGTAATAGTTCAAACATCTATGTTCAAAATCAATAGATATACTGTTTTATAGTATATAGCAAATCCAAATATGAGAGAGTTTTCCAGTTTTTAAAATGTTCTGTCTGACAGAAAGCATTTTATAATCGTGCAAACTGGAATTTAGTGATCTTGGTGTCAGTAACACTTTGCCAGTGAGAATATGTCTGGAGTAATGTTATGTGATTTGTTTACCTTAGTTTAAAGATAATTCAGAAAATAGAATACAATGTGGCAAAAATTGCATTTGCTTATATAAACATAAATACTATAACAATAATAACATTTTAATCACTTACGTCATTGAATTGTATGCATTGATTCCAGATCCTCAGCACATCATAAGCAATGCTCACTTTGAGCTGAATTTTAATACAGATTGGTATTGGTGATAGTAAGCACTCTGTATACAAAAACAAAACAAAAACAACAGTTCTACTTGGATTGCTGTTAATTCTCATGTAATCCTGACTTGTCATCTTAGGCAAAGAAATCTCATTAAAGGATTTCCTTGTTATAAATGATTTTCTAAACAACTGTCATCTCTTCAGAGAAGCTTTTATTTGCAGCCTTTATAAATTACATCAGCACAGCAGCACATTCATTTTACTTCAGAAATCTGGCTCTTAGAAAAGATTTGAATCAAGGAATTAAATATATTGATAATGTGCATTATAGAAGAAAAATGTCCCATCCTTGGCACACAATCCATACCTGCAATACATTAAACTGTCATATTGTGCAGTGCAAGGTGTGGCCAATTTTCAGCTGATTTCAACAGATTAGTAATGCATGCTGGGTGGAAGCATATGCATACTGTATTCTTGCAATATATGTCTAGTCTATGATTTAAATTAGATTTTAAACAATACTTTATAAATGAGGTTTTAGTACATTACCTCAATGTATCAATGATAAACATATATATATATTTAATATTACAATGGCATTAAGTTCCACTGTTCCCAATACTCATTCCCTTGTCCCCAGTACATAGAAATGTGAATGTAAATTCAAAGTTTAATTTCCTGGTTTTCAACTTCTGTTATAGTGTTGTACAAGGACAAAACCCAGACATGATTTTGTGCATGCAAACTAAATTAATGACCTATTTAAAAAATATGTGGTGTCAATGGCTATTTGTGAAGGAACATTTACTGTAGCTTTAATTACTCTCTGTCCTGCTCATATCCTGTAAATAACAGGGGCAGCAGTGTGGAGTAGTGGTTAGGGCTCTGGTTCAATCCCAGGTGGGGGACACTGCTGCTGTACCCTTGAGCAAGGTACTTTACATAGATTGCTCCAGTAAAAACCCAACTGTATAAATGGGTAATTGTATGTAAAAAATAATGTGATATCTTGTAACAGTTGTAAGTCACCCTGGATAAGGGTGTCTGCTAAGAAAGACAGGAGGCTGTGTGGTCCAGTGGTTAAAGAAAAGGGCTTGTAATCAGTAGGTCCCCGGTTCAAATCCCACCTCAGCCACTGACTCATTGTGTGACCCTGAGCAAGTCACTTAACCTCCTTGTGCTCCGTCTTTCGGGTGAGACGTAATTGTAAGTGACTCTGCAGCTGATGCATAGTTCACACACCTAGTCTCTGTAAGTTGCCTTGGATAAAGGCGTCTGCTAAATAAATAATAAGAAATAAATAATAATAATAATAATAATAATGAACCTTATCTTGGTGGTCTCTAAAGCTTGATCTCTGTACATTTTGGCTTTCAATACAAGTTGCTTGTATGACCAGGAAGGCTATGGGAGGATAATAATAGAAGATACTTCACATATAGCAAACTAAAGCCCCTTTCACACTGGCATGCTCTACCCGGGTCGGAACCTACCCGGTGTCACACTGCTTTTGATAAAGCAGGTTTCACCTGGGTGACAGACGCAGTAAACAATACGTGTATCAATGCCCCGGAAGCAGCTTGTTACAGACGCAAATGTTGATTAGAGCAAATGCTTCTTCATCCCTGCTGCAATCTGGCTCATGTGTCTCAAGCAATAAAAATATGGGTAAACACAATTACAAAAACGTTCCTTGCGGAAGTGAAACCTTCACACAGGCGTAGCTGTTTGTTATTCCGTTGGCCGTCATGCATTTTGTCTCACTCAAACCATGTCAAAGCGTAACAACACACATCCTAAGGTGGGTCGCTGGGACCCGGGTTAACCCGGGTACATCCCAGGTACATGGTTTCACAAAAAGCGGGATTGTGACCCGCTAGCCACCCGGGTAGAAGTGCCAGTGAAAGAGGCTTATGAGTCCCCATAACTGTTCTGCCACCAATGCAGATTAAATCAAAATGTTTAACAATGGCACCACACAAATAAATAATTTTCACTAATCATCACTTTTCCAATAAGTGCAAACCACCATCTAATGAGTTATTTGACATAAAAGACAATGTTGTTCTTTGTTATTAACTTGAACAATAGTTAACTGCCGTTGTCATTTTCTCTCATAATAAGTAGTGATACAAAAAATAAAATCATCATCTGTATTTAAAAAAAAAAAAAAAGTATTTTCATTGGAAGTAGCACTCAAATTGAAAATAAATATTGGGGGTTTATTTTATTGATCGTGATATATTTTAGTAGATAATGTAATGATCAAAGTGAATGAAATCAAAGTGCTCAGCAATTTTTAGGACTTCCTACATAATTTTAAAGTAAAAAAAATATATAGTCAATTATTATAGTACCGTGTATATATATATATATATATATATATATATATATATATATATATATATATATATATATATATATAGACCTGGAGAAAACACTGTAATAGCTACAGCTATAGTACTCGGCGCCGAGGTAGCTGTCTCTTCTGATTTAATTTCTTATGGTGGTTAGAATTTAATAGATTTGTGGGGGTTGTACAGTCCAGTGTTTGAGAATATTAAGCCAATCACATAGAAAAATATTATTTTGTTCTGATTGGGTGTTTTGGAAATAGGTTTTTCTACAAACCGCTGCTTATCTTCTCTGAACACTGGCCTGTCGGAGGGGGATATCAGCTCTCTGTGGCTGACCTCCTGCAGCTCATTTCAGGCCGCAGATCTCCTGGCCTTCTAGTGTGGACTTCTGTCTCTATTTATGGTGGCAGATGGTGCTTAGTCCACTGTGTCACACTGATCCCTCCTGGATTGGCTCTTTATTTCTTGACTTGAGATTGACAGTCATCTCTGCCCTATTGGAGCCAGGAGCTGATTCAATGCATTATTCTACATATATATTTCATTTCTCCAAAATGTTTCTTGTGTATAATTACTACACAGTACAAATGGCCATACTAATTACGAATACTTGTTCGTGCTGAGACTCGGACACACCCCTACTGAGCATTTTAATATTACTGAGTCAACCCAAGCATGATTCGGCTGTGCATGCAAAATATACTGATAAATGAACTGTATTGAAGGGATAAGGTAAGTCACTCATGTTTCATTTGTCAGGGCTTTCACTGTCGTCTTGTTGCAAAGACAATGTTGGTGGGAGGAAAATAAAATATTGGGTTGTTATCATATGCATGTTTAATATGTTTGTTTGCATGTACTGTAAAAGCAATTCAATGGGAGTGACAGTGTAACAGTATAAGGCATCGTTGCTATGTATTTAAAAAATGTCATGTACACGTGCATATTCCTCGCACCAACCATTTTAATAACACAAAAAGAAAAAACTAGCACAACCCCTGTATGTATAATAATATGTAAGATGGACCATCCCACTCTTTAAGGTATACCAGACCTATACCCAACTTTGATTTGGATCAGACCACTCATGGCTTCGGGTTCGGTTTGCATCCCTAATATTTACACACAGGGCAATAAAGGGAGAGAATCATAAATTATCCTAAATCTAGTAAAATGAAAAGTGATGTTGAGGAAGAAGCTCTTTTAGTGCTAACAAGTCACATTTCAACAAGATAACATAACAAAGGCAGAAAAGACAGATTACAAATGCCTAAGGCTGCTGTTATTGTTTTTTTTTTGTTAGGAGTGATTTGACCACAGTCACTTTCAGGGAGATGGAAACCATTACAGTTTACAAGGACCCATTAATAACCTGTGACATTGCAAGACTTTGCTCACTTATGCATTTACAAATAACTGATGTAGATATTGGTCAAGGGTACAATATCATGTCCTAAGTGCCACCTTAGTCAATTCAGCCAACAGCATTTCACTAAAAGACTCCATCAATGACAAGGTGCTTGTGGGAGGCACTGAATCACAGAATGGTATAACAGACACTTAGCTACCTCTGCTTGTGCATTATTAAGCAACCATTCCAGTTTATCACACACAACAAATCGGTGATGGACAATATACTGTGTAAACAGCTAATTCTGTATACCTCATTAAATTCTGGGACAGTAAAAAATGAGAAGCTGCAATAAATTACAACACATCCTATACACTTACACAAAACATGGAAATACAGCAATCCACAACTCCAATAGGTGAACCTATTGTAATCTATAAACACACTGCATTACTATAAACATAGTACATTTATGGTAATACCATGGGTTATATAAAATTATATGAAGTTATATATCTAAAAACCAAACAAATGTGAGCTTTCCCATTACTTAGATTTACTAGAAGCTGCACCAAAACAAATGATTTCTTAATGATGCATTATTCAAATACATTCACACTAACAACCATGCAGTGAACGTGTGCAGTGTCAGTAATATGTCTTTCTGTACAAGGTCATCGAAATCCATTTCACAGGTAAAACAGCCGGTTTGCTTCCTCTGTTCTGTGTGATTCTGATTTTCCTTTCCAACAGTTCTGGTTTTCTGTATCACTCATGTAATTGGCTAATGTTTCACTGGGCAGACAAACATAATGAAATTGGAAACAGTCTCCAGTTATAGATGGTGCAATGGCCTTTTAAAGTGTCTAGGGGTCATTTTGATTTAAAACCGGTAGAACTTTACAATTTAATAATGTGCAGACTGCACACTTAGCAAGCATTTAAATCTAAATTATGTGGTTATACTTTTGTATGAAATTCATTATCATTCACATGTCAATATTTGATGAAATTCAATTTTTTGTTCCATCAAGCAGAACTTTAATGCACATTTTTAGACATCTAAAAAATATATATATATATATATATATATATATATATATATATATATATATATATATATATATATATATATATATATATATATATGGATATGGGCTATGAAGGAATGTGTTGGAAATATAGATACAGACAGTGGAACACACATATGCATGTTGACCATGCTAAATTACCACTGTGTTTTTTTTTTTTTTTTTTTTTACAAAGCTTTACAAAAAATGCTAAACTGACTAAAAGAGCCAAATACAAAAAATATTGAAAGAGAATATAATGTTGGTTGAGGTCGCAAACATAAAAAAATAAGCAGTGATTTGAGCAAAGCTCCAAAAGCTAAGGGAGTGCTGCGGACACGGGAACCTGGATTCAGAGGGGTGTGTTAGCCTACTGTCTGGAGTCAGTGCAAAAAGCTAGCAGCTGCTTTAAATGGGATGCTTCTGTGTTTAGGTCAGATTCTTTTTATTAAGCATGGTAGTTTCATTGAAATTTGTTTCATTTGTCTGATTACTTTGTTGCTGCTTGTCAGTATGTTAATTGAATTCAAGTGTAAGGGTATTGTTCATAAAGTCATATGCATTATAGTAGCCAACTATAATAAACAAGTCCTTATGGAAAAACATATATTTTAATATATGGTAAAAAGTATGATCCTTATATTTTCCATATATAGAAATTGGCCCCTTTTTATATATTTAAAATGTATGGGATATATTGAAATATATTTTAATCTGTAATCCATATATTTATTTTATATGTTGAAAATATATGTGCACCATATATTTTCATTAGTCTGTAATCCATATAAAATAAACATATGGACTACAGATTAAAAATATATCCCATGTATTTTAAATATACATTTCTACCATATATTAAAAATATATGTTTGTTCCATAAGGGAGTGTGCTACAAGAGAACTTGCCTATGTTTTTTGGGGGACTGGCAGCAGGCCTGCTAGTTTCTTGCAACTGATAAATTTAATTTGCTGGGTTACTGCTTCAGTGTCACTCAAACAATAGATGCTGCATTCAAGTCAGACTGTTTATAGTTGCAAGAAATGCTAAATTGGGCAACATGCAAAACATTTTTAATTCCGGGTGACCTTAAAATGAAATGCAACATTTCCACTCATGAACTGCAGGGTCTAGGTATTCAAGTGTTTAGTTTTTTTTTTTAACAGAGAAGTCTGTTTTTTTTAGTCAGTGCTCTATAAAATGTTAATTGCCCCTGATTCTGCTGAGTAAATAATTCTGTTAGATCAATCACCCCACCCCAACCTGCACAACCCTCCCCACTCTGAGTCAATACTGCTTGACTATATATATAAAAATTGAGTTATAGCCGCTGTATATACAACTTGAGTTGGGTCAGTTCTGTTCTTGCAAATTTGATGTAGATTCAGGTTGTATTTAAGAAAAAAAATAGTCATGGTTTATTTGTAATTATAAATGGTTTGGACCAGTCATTTAATTTATCTACAAAAAAGGTTAGTTAAAACAATGTATTTGATTAAGGAATATACAGTTTGTCCTTAAACCTAAACTGCGTACTCCTGAATCAAACCAATTACTATGCATTTTTTTTCCCTTGTATTGCTGTGTTAATCTGGGTATACTGTAGACATTTATACATTTATATTACAAATTATAAATACAGTATATAGTGAAGATATACAACCTCCAGTCTGATAAAACCACTAAACTCTCAAGAGCAAGCCAAACCCTCCATGTAACTTAATCAATAAAGCCTCCGCATAGGTACTTCTCTACAAATAATTATAGCAGATAAAATCCCACCTCAGCCACTGACTCATTGTGTGACCCTGAGCAAGTCACTTAACCTCCTTGTGCTCCGTCTTTCAGGTGAGACGTAATTGTAAGTGACTCTGCAGCTGACGCATAGTTCACACACCCTAGTCTCTGTAAGTCGCCTAGGATAAAGGCATCTGCTAAATAAACAAATAATATAGCCATTTAAAAAAAAAAGAAATGTAATTGGTTTGGAGTTAAGCCCTTTACAGCCACACATTTGTGTCACAGATGTCACCCCTCAGCCAAGCATTTTATGACCGTTTTTACCGCACTGTCATTAAAGTGCTATAAAAAATGTATTTGAGACCGTAGAGTGATACCGTATATCTCTTACCTGAAATTGAAGCTATTGATACTGATGGTCACATTGCTGATTGAAGTGAGGTAATATGTGTTATTAGTATGTAGCTCAGCACATAAAACATATCCTATTTAATGTCCTTCCGCAGTCTGCAATGATGTATTGTCATGTCAATACTGCTATTGGTTGTATTGCAGAAGGAACTTTAATTTGTTTCCCGGGGGGAGGTGGGGGGTTACAGGAAAGGCACCTCTTTGAAGCTCAATTGATCTGTTACGATTGATTAGGCAACATCTCCTGTACAAAGTGATCGATTTGCCCACCCAGGCCCTGAATTATGTATACATTCATTTATTTCATGATGTAGTGGCTCTGGGACACAGTGATTGTTATCTGTGCTATCTGTTTTCAGAGCGGTACTATTTGCAGATTCACGTTCCTCATTCATTGGTTTGGTGGCATTCTTAAACTGACTCAGTTACTCTCATATTTTTCATTTTGATGGTTTCTATTTGTAATGAATCAGGTCTTGATCCAGCTTAGAATGTTTGAAGTGAAGGGGCTCCCGAGTGGCACATCCAGTAAAGGCGCTCACCGTGCACCAGCGACCCCTGTAGTCTGGCAGGGCGCCTGAGGCTTGCCTGTAAGCTGCGTTGTCCTCCAATGCTGTACCTCTGGGTGGCTGCATGGTGAGTCTGCAGTGTGTAAAAAAACGGTCGGCTGACTGCACACGCTTCGGAGAACAGCGTGTGCTCGTCTTCGTCGCTCCCGATTCAGCGCTGGGGTGGAAGCGGTGGGCTGAGCATAAAAAATTAATAAAAATAATTGTCGACCACTAAACCAAATTTTTTTTTTTAAAATCAGGAAAAAAAGAATGTTTGAAGTGAAACGTCAGTTTTCTGTCATTAAAATATTTCCGTCTTATGTACATATTAAAACGTTAGAACTTAACTTTATATTTTAACAGGTGGGTTTTTTTGTTTTAATGTAAATTTGTTCCCCTAGATTTAACTACAAAAAGTCCAGATTTTCACTACAGTTTCACTGACACTCACCACTTCAAACATAATTTCTCCGACTCTACAAGTCCTAGAGTGATCGGCAACGTCATTTTCATACAGATGTGAGTTGTGTGAAGTTAAGATGGCAAGAACCTAGAGTGGTCGTCAACGGCTCATTTGAAAAGTAAGAACTTGGACTTAGCTGTCATTTATGTATTTATTTAAACATGTAGCCTTTTAAAATTATATATATATATATATATATATATATATATATATATATATATATATATATATATATATATATATATATAAACTGCCCCTTTGTAGTCATACCCCCCCTTACTGGTCTCAAACCCCACTTCACTAGATCAGCCATTTTGAAAAGAGCTTTTACAGACTTTAAAGTTATAAGTGTAAAAAGTTGCCAGGATGTTTACATTGAAAAGAAAAATTACAGGTACATTATTTAAACAGTTGAAGCAACACCTGGGGACGTGGAACGCTATATTTTTCGGAACCCTGCTACTCACTCTTTAATGTGGATAAAACATGAATTTACTAAATGTTCTGTATATTGCCGAAACAACTTTTCACCATTCCATAAGAGAGCATTCTGCACTATCCATACTTTTTTTTTTGTTCAACAGGGCCAGTACAAAGCTCTTGCCAGCTGAATGTTGTTGTTTTTTTTTTGTTTCTCAGTAGATGTTAATCCCACCTGAGCATTTTTTGTTATCTTCTGTACCTTTGTTTTTCAAGTCTTGCAGCAAGATGATATCAAGCTCCACATGTGTCTCTTTGAAGACATTTTTTTAACCAACAGGTTTGTTTTGTCTTATTTCATTTTTTTTAAATCATATTGCTTATCTTGTGAAACAAATTTTGCCCTATAAATTAGGTTTAAGAAATTTCACTTTAACTCTATACACGGTTGATAGCCAGCAGCAATAGACCACTGGCATGAATTAGCCACTCAGCTAATTCAATTCATTTATGTTGGGGTACAAACATGACTTTTTTATTCTTGTTACACATGACAGGTACTACTTAAGACTAGTGTAACATGCATCACATCTTATCTTAATGTTAAGGGACTGAAAAATATAAAGCTGTATTCCAAAGGGCTCTGTTATATTTTTTGCTCAATGCTGCATTTTTTAAAACTTTGTAGTAGCTGATTTCCCTACTATAAAGTATAAAGCTATAAAGCACAGTCATTTTAGGAGTTACTTGCAAATGGCAATACTTTTAAACCTCATATATCAATTGTATCAAGTCCCCTTCCTATAATTATTTCTTATTTGGTAAAAGATGCTTGCCAGGTCTACTTTCAACAGATCTCAGTTATTATTAAAGAGTTGCTTGGTAAGACCTTTTAGTAGAAAGTTGAGTGAGGTTATGTCACAAACGAGATCTCGTGAACATATGATACAGCTTTCGAACTTGTTGCCATGGATTTTTTTTGTTTGTTTGTTTTTAGTGGATTTTTTGTGTGAGGTGATTTACCCACCCCTTTTAGCCACACCATATTTTGGCCATACATTTCCAATAGCGTAAGGAATGGGCGTGATATGTGCGTTCTACATCATATTCTCATGACAATGGAGAGAGAATCTGGAGGTTCCATACTGCATGTAATCGAACCCATTAAGCAGTCATGCAGATACTTCCTTTTCGAGTTGCGGTAGTCTGGCAATGTCGTAGATTCCTTTGTAGATATTGCAGCTTAATAATGCACTTGTCATTAGTTAAACGTGTTTGCCTTTGGCTCAGTACATTTGATGACTGCTTGGGTAAATTATCTATTGGTAGTGCTAACTTTGTCATGTATTAAAGGGAGTTTCACAAGGGCAGTTGATCAAATGGCATTTGGTTTCATATTACCAAATGAATAAAGGGTGCAATACTATACTTCAATTTTATATATATATATATATATATATATATATATATATATATATATATATATATATATATATATATATAATATACACTACCGGTCAAAAGTTTTAGAACACCCCCATTTTTCCAGTTTTTATTGAAATTTAAGCAAGTCCAGTGAATAACCTGAAATGGTACAAAGGTAAGCGGTAAACTGCCAGAGGTTAAAAAAAAAAAGTTCAGTTACCAAAAACTGAAAAATAATGTACATTTCAGAGTTATACAAAAAGGTCAGTTTCAACTGTGAAGAGAAGACATTGAGCTGCAGGTTTGACAGGTCGTGGCAGTAAGAAAGCCATTGCTAAGATGGCAAAATAAGAAAAAGAGGCTTGCCTGGGCCATGAAGCACCGCCAGTGGACTACTGAAGACTGGAAGAAGGTCTTATGGACGATGAATCAAATTTGAAATCTTCGGGGTTTTGTATGCCGTCGAGTAGGCGAAAGGATGGTTCCTCGGTGTGTGACACCAACTGTCAAACATGGAGGAGGAAGCGTGATGGTCTGGGGCTCTTTTGCTGGATCCAGAGTGGCGACTTGCACAGAGCAGTGGCACCCTGAACCAAAGCGGCTACCACAGCATTTTGCAGCGCCATGCAATACCCTCTGGTATACGCCTAGTTGGTCAGGGGTTCATCCTACAGCAAGATAATGACCCAAAACATACCTCCAGGCTATGTCAGAAGTACCTTAGAAGAAAAGAACAAGACGGTAGGCTTCAAATCATGGAATGGCCAGCACAGTCTCCAGACTTAAACCCCATCGAGCTGGTTTGGGATGAACTGGACAGAAGGGTGAAAGCAAAGCAACCTACAAGTGCAACACATTTGTGGGAACTTCTGCAACAGTGTTGGGAAGAACTTTCCGAACAATATTTGATTTCCGTTGTAGAAAGAATGCCACGAGTGTGTTCGGCTGTTGTATCTGCAAAAGGTGGCTACTTTGAGTCAAAAATTTAGATTAAATTTTGTTAAACAAAACGATTCCATGATTTCTTTTTTATCTCCAATTGTTTGTTTGTTCTATGCTTTAATTTCAGAGTACATTGAGACATTAAACTGCGTAAATTTCAATAAAAACTGGAAAAATGGAGGTGTTCTAAAACTTTTGACCGGTAGTGTGTATATATAAATATATATTACATTCAAATAAATGGAGTGTACAGAGGTACAATTTGCATTAAAAATGGTCTATGAATGTTTAATTCTTAATTTAAATAAGGGGCTTGTACCATACATTTTTGAGTATAGCTCCAAGTCTGCATAGTGCATGTTAAATTCAGATGAAACCATCTTTTAGAACTTGATATGTAACGGCAAAATTAACTCTGGTATTCTCCAGTTTCTTCATACCTCTGCAATGTATTTACATTTTTAAAAAAAAACATACAATGTAGTTGTGCTGCTGTATTAATTAATGCTGTCTAGCATTTCTAAAGTATGGTTTAAGTCAGCGATTTTGATAATGAACTGCAGTGAAATATAAAAGGGTAATTATACTGGTCTCACAAATGCCCAATAAATCCTTGAGGCCATGGCTTGCAGTTATTCGGAAGACGAACACAGGACAAGGGTGAAAAAAACACTTTAAATTAAAATAACAGATCAATCTTGTTTAACTTGTTTAAGTGAACTAGTCATTGAACGCTTGAACTAGTCATTGTATTTGCTTGAACTAGTCATTGTATTTATCTTGCTCTTATTGTATTATTACTTGTACTGTAACACTTGAAATGTATTTGCTTACGATTGTAAGTCGCCCTGGATAAGGGCGTCTGCTAAGAAATAAATAATAATAATAATAAGTGGCGCACCCACCATATGTTCAAGAAAGTTAATTGAGATCATGTTCTCTTCATCTCTTCAAATGAAGCAAAATGTACCTTAGAGTCAGCAGAGTGCAAATTCTGCTTTGACGAAACCGTTTTATATAAAAAAAGCTTATAAAATGGGATTTTGTTTGGGCGAACCAGGGTCTGATGGAAAATGTTTGCAGGAACTCAGAGACAGAAGATTGAATTTATCCAAAAGTGATCGTGTTTTATTAATTCTTGCACTTAATCCGAACAGTAAATATAAGACAGCATTTAAACAGTTAATAACTCACTCCAAAAAAAAAAAAAAAGGTAAACAAAACAAATATCGTATACATAGGCTAGGGCTAAATAACCTGGCTTCAACTACCAGGGGTTAGCTTTCAACAACAAGCAGCGCTCCACCACAACCTTCATGGTTAACTGAGTGGAGCTCTGCCTTATATAACTGAGCCTAGGTAAACCCTGCCCAGGACTAATCCATTATATTCAGATATACTTGGTAACGTCCCAGATAATATGTATATGGCATCTAAAAATTAAGTGCACTTTGTTTAGCCGTAATATGGTAAAACCAAGGCTTTAAAGGTTGGTTTATACTTTTCTCCCAGACAAAAACTGTAAGTCAGCTGCAGACACTTCTACGCGTGCGCCAGAAGGACTGAAGCACCCCTGAGTTTGCAGACTTTTTGACGCAGCAAAGTGGTCGTAGCTGTCGGTCATACTTTCAGCCAGTCTGCGTTACTGCAGGAGTCGACTTGTGACTAGGGTTGCCAACAGGCTCCACAATCCCGCCACACTTTGAGACAGGATTTTAAAATTGCCCGTCTCATGAATGAAGTGAATGCGTGAATTGGCTCATATATATTTTTATATGCAGCAAACAAGTAAAACTGATCAGCTGTTCTCCATACTGCCTCCGATCACACGTATTGAACAGCTGAGCAATGTTACTGTTTTGATGGGGAAAGTAATTGCATACAAAAAATAAATAGCGACATTGACTTCTCAGTGACTCAAATATATAAAAAGAATAACAATAATACAAATAAAAATACATTGTGTTCATTATTATTATTGTTATTATTATACAAGTGGTTGCTGCGCATGGTAGCCTATGTAAGCACCAATATTAATTTTTAGCAAAGGTTCATTTACGCTTTAATTTCATTCAGTTTAGAGTAGGGTGACCATATTTTGTAAACCAAATCCGGCGACACTCAGTTATGCGAGCACAGCAAAGTAGCCAAGACTGACATGAGTGTGGCAGAGTGTATTGCAAGCAGCTTATAAGAACATAAGAACATAAGAAAGTTTACAAACGAGAGGAGGCCATTCGGCCCATCTTGCTCGTTTGGTTGTTAGTTGCTTATTGATCCCAGAATCTCATCAAGCAGCTTCTTGAAGGATCCCAGGGTGTCAGCTTCAACAACATTACTGGGGAGTTGGTTCCAGACCCTCACAATTCTTTGTGTAAAAAAGTGCCTCCTATTTTCTGTTCTGAATGCCCCTTTATCTAATCTCCATTTGTGACCCCTGGTCCTTGTTTCTTTTCAGGTCAAAGAAGTCCCTGGGTTGACATTGTCTATACCTTTTAGGATTTTGAATGTTTGAATCAGATCACAGCGTAGTCGTCTTTGTTCAAGACTGAATAGATTCAATTCTTTTAGCCTGTCTGCATACGACATGCCTTTTAAACCGGGATAATTCTGGTTGCTCTTCTTTGCACTCTTTCTAGAGCAGCAATATCCTTTTGTAACAAGGTGACCAGAACTGAACACAATATTCTAGGTGAGGTCTTACTAATGCATTGTAGAGTTTTAACATTACTTCCCTTGATTTAAATTCAACACTTCTCACAATATATCCAAGCATCTTGTTAGCCTTTTTTATAGCTTCCCCACATTGTCTAGATGAAGACATTTCTGAGTCAACATAAACTCCTAGGTCTTTTTCATAGTTCTCTTCTTCAATTTCACTATCTCCCATGTGATATTTATAATGCACATTTTTATTGCCCACATGCAATACTTTACACTTTTCTCTATTAAATTTCATTTGCCATGATATTCATTACAAATAGAAAATAGATATGCATATAACCTACAGAAACAAGCAGACACTCAGCAATAATTACAAAAAATGTTACATTTTCAAAAAAAAGCAGACATTTAAAAAATTCCCCAAACTAAACAAAACAGGCAATATGCAAGAGTCTACTTCTCCTGCTGCCTTCAAACCTTACCAGACAGAGAGTTATTCCAAGGGAAAAAACAGAGCTTTTATTTTCAAAGTCCAGGTCTGGTAACCAAAAGAAAAGTCCCTAGCAATACACAACAATGTGTAAAACGCAGGGAAAATAACACAGGCTGCATCCCAAATAATAATAAACGATATCTCTCCCACAATATACAGTCCCGGTCACCAGTCCTGGGTGCGAGTTATAGTGCTCCAGGTGGGTGATACAGTTTTCTGGTGACAATCCGTGCAGTGTTGTTCCGGGTTTTTGCTGGCCCTCGGCGACAGCTCTGGAACTTATTTAATTGTCTACTAATAATAATAACAATAATTAGTACAAAAACAAATAAACACTCATGAACAGCAATCACAGGCGTTTTCCGTCCTTATTATTTACATTTGATGTAATTCTTTTGTTTTTTATTATTTACCTTTTTAACCAAAGCGAAGGAACAGATTACTCATGACCCCTTGGTAAACGAATGCAGCTGCATTTACAATCTGCAGCTGCTACATTGTTTCCCTTCTGGGTCAATACGTCCTTGCAACAGAGTCTCACCTTCTTCCAGACTGACCGACTTCCCGACCCGGGGAAAGAACTGTCAGGGCAGCCCATCCAAACAACTTTGTCCTCGCTGCTTAGCGCCCTCACAGGTCGGGAGGGAGATTTACAGATTCATTATATTTCTGTCACATACATACAAAGATGTTCTTTCACGTGAAGATTCTGACTTTTTCACTTAAAATCATAACTAAGTTCAGAGAACATAGGGTGGCGCACAAGTAGTATTATTAAATCCCATTGCTGTAAATACAACCAATTGTGTTTTTAGCCAGGAACTGTTAACCAGGAACAAGAGACGATCATTTCAGTGCAACACTAACCAATCTGTAATGTTGTCCCAGGCAGATTTAAAAGTGCTGAAGTTTTGCGTTCTGCAACATATTTGAATCTTAACACCACAGTCATAAGCTGGAGTATATGAAAATGAGTTTTAAAATAAGCACCAGTGAGACAGGAAATCCTATTTTAATAGTAAGAATAATAATAAAAAAACATATCTCAGTACAGTATTACTCTTCACAAAGGTCACATTCAAGTGTCTGTTTTCTGTTGAAACATATTGGCTAGGCCATTACTTAAGCTGACCATACAGCCGTCCAAGGAAAGAACATGAGGGAAGTTGGATTTATTGCCAAGCACCCATGGCAGGGACAAGTGCAGGGGCTCTAAATGTAAATGGAAACAATTGAAAGATGATATATCTCTTACTAATGTGCTTGACAGAATATTGATTTTCTTTTTCAGTCTTAAGTGCATGTTTTGATGTATGGCTGACCAAATTTAAGATTAACTCATTTGTTTTGTGTGTGTGTTTGTGGTGGTGGATAGTAGTATCTGTCTTTATTACAATCATTCCTCCCAAGTTCAGTGTGAAACACAATGATAATTCGAAAGAGTGACCCTGTACTGTATGTGGGAGCTTATTTGGGAAATAAACAAGAGCAATTAGTCCTAGGTACATAAATCACTGGACTGTTATTAGCAGGTGATGACAGAGTACAAGGAAAAATGGTGACTATCTGAGGATTGATGGCACATCAGGAGGCGTATCGGGGCGGTAATAATTAATTTTGGCTGAATACGAAAAAGGCCCACAAGCCTGGATTTCATTGTCTCTGTTTTTTAACATTGGATGACTTTCGGAATGCATTGCAAAAGCTACCGGATGGGAACTGTGAAAATTAAATTATGTAAGGAAAGCTGAAAATAAATAGAAATAAATCCTAGTGAAATTACTCCTAGATAGTTTGGGGCAGTCTTTCAACTTTTTTCAAGCACAACAAGGGATGTTAGCATATCTGGACCTGACAGATGACAGAGGAAGAGACTGCTAATCCGCTAACAAAAAATAAGCTCCTATAGTTTGCCTGTCATGATTTCTTTGGAGGCGACCTTGATACCTTGATTTGACAGGGGGAAAGATTTTTGCCAACAGCAGTACATTTATATTTGCATTAACACTTACAATACTGAAGAATGATAGGCTAAAGTGAAATAGATAAGAAATATGTTAGGTTTAGTACCGTATTCCTTCAAATTTAAGACGCCCTCAAATTTGAGACACAGCCCAAATATCCCACCCTTAATTTAAGCAGAAAATAAAACCTCAAATAAATATGCATTTACAAAGATACAGCCTCAATTCCGCTTATGGAGGCAGTTTGCTGTTGTCTGCTATCACACAGATCATACAGTTATGTGCTCCTTCTCATTTCCAGTCATCATTACTCACACCTGTTTTTCTCCCAGTTTGTGAACTGTGGTATTGCATGGCATGTCAAAAAATATGTGGGTCTAATCAGCATTTCCAATCTGTCCAAGCTAATACTGTTTGTTAGAAACGCTGAAATTGTAAAAGCTTCTCTTGGAATTCCTCAGGAAGCAAATGACGCTTCTTTGAAAATGGTTGCCTGTATGTCATGGATGATTCAAGATCGGGCCGTAATGTTTTGATTTGTCTTTTCTCTGCAGTCAGTCACGTTGCTGCTTGTGTATTCAGGCAGTGACATCTTTGTTCCTCTTTTCTCTGCAGTCAGTCACGTTGCTGCTTGTGTACAGTGTTTGTAAACCAGAGAAAATCGCTCAGTGAGAAAGAAGTATTAGTAATAATAGTGAATTCAGATTCCGATTTAAATTCAAATACATACAATTCTTCCACTGAATCGGATGTCAGTGTGTCATTTTTCATTTGAGATTTGCATTGCACAGATCAGCAGTACAGCAACCAGGTCTGTGTGTGCAGATAGCTGGACACCTAGACTTTCTATTGGTGTGCTGTTTGCTGGAAGACGTTTGCATTACGTCAATCACAAGAAAGCGGAAATGGAGACTTACAGCATCGAAACGTGCCTTGCCAACAATGCAAAAACAATATGTTTTTTTTTTTATATTACCTTCAATATTTTTTTTTACATTCATACATTAAAAGAGCCTGCTGATGTTACAGGAATGTAAATAATGTCTTGATGTTGGTATTTAGTAGTATTTTTTTTCAATGCAGTCTAGTAATCTAGACATTTGGAATTAAGGACTTTAAACCTGTTTGAATGTTTTACATGTGGCACGCATAAAGTACAGAATTTATTTGATAAATTGCATATTGCTTCCGTTTTTTTGGGAGATGTTTATTCTGGAGTGAGTGCAGACGAGGTTCTACAGCTGTTAGATGACAGGGACATTGGGGTTGAGTGCAGACGAGGTTCTACAGCTGTTAGATGACAGGGACATTGGGGTTGAGTGCAGACGAGGTTCTACAGCTGTTAGATGGCAGGGACATTGGGGTTGAGTGCAGACGAGGTTCTACAGCTGTTAGATGACAGGGACATTGGGGTTGAGTGCAGACGAGGTTCTACAGCTATTAGATGACAGGGACATTGGGGTTGAGTGCAGACGAGGTTCTACAGCTGTTAGATGACAGGGACGTTGGGGTTGAGTGCAGACGAGGTTCTACAGCTGTTAGATGACAGGGACATTGGGGTTGAGTGCAGACGAGGTTCTACAGCTGTTAGATGACAGGGACATTGGGGTTGAGTGCAGACGAGGTTCTACAGCTGTTAGATGACAGGGACATTGGGGTTGAGTGCAGACGAGGTTCTACAGCTGTTAGATGACAGGGACATTGGGGTTGAGTGCAGTGAGGATGAAGAAGATGAGGCAGAAAGTGACAGTGACAGGGATTCAGATTCATCAGACGATACAACAGCAAAAAGATGACACATTGTGTGAAAAATATGTACCAGTATAGTTTATTTAAGTTAGTCAGGATTTTGAGTAACGTCTAACTTTGCTTAATTGTATAAATTCTCTGAAGTAGTATTTAATACATTATATTTAACATACACATATATTATGTATTATTATTTCATATTTAAATATATACAGTATATATATCAAAGTTAAAATATTTGAAATAGAGCATCTATAATTATACAAATTATACAATTATATAAGTGATGTTGTCCTCTGAAATGTTATATGATTATTTTATTATATAGCATCTTCCTTTCTATATAGTTTTTTAGATTTGTATTTTTAATGTTTAGTGAGATATGCAAGAACACATGTGCACATTTGTGCATGTTCACTGTGATACTCATCACAGAAATATATATATACTGTATATATATATATATATATATATATATATATATATATATATATATATATATATATATATATATATATATATATATATGAAGCATTAGACACTCTCACTCCCACGCCCCCACAAACTGTTTAACTGGATATGGGATTCATGTCTCTCTCTCTCTCTCGCCCTTTTTTTTTTTTTTGGTTAGGATGTGTTGTTGTGTTTGTTCCACCCTGTTGTTTATTGTTTATTGCCTACATGTTATTTTTTAGTCAAAACCTTTCCTTGTGACTAAATAAAAATATATATTTATTTGTTTTATTTATTTACGGTAAAAATGATTTGTCCTTATTTCGTCAGTATTCATTACATACATACAAACATATAGCTTTCAGCTTGTTTGTAGGACCGGCAGTGCATTTTAGAACTCACTACTCAAAGGGTTAATGTGAGTGTGTGAGGCTGCCGACACATCAACAAATCCCATTTCTAACTGAAGTGGCAACAGCAGCGTATTAAAGAACACACATTTCAGTCATATAGTTTGTTTATTTAGCAGACGCCTTTATCCAAGGCAACTTACAGAGACTAGGGTGTGTGAACTATGCATCAGCTGCAGAGTCACTTACAACTACGTCTCACCCGAAAGACGGAGCACAAGGAGGTTAAGTGACTTACTCAGGGTCACACAATGAGTCAGTGGCTGAGGGGGGATTTGAACCGGGGACCTCCTGGTTACAAGCCCTTTTCTTTAACCACTGGACCACACAGCCTCCTAGTATTAGTAAGTAGTCTTGTCCATAGTAAGACAAGACTACAAGCTATCTATATTCAAATCTGATGAAAAATATATAACCTAGTGCTTCAACCTAAATTACTCCTTGTACAAACATACAACACAGATACCATTTGTAAAAATTAGGCAGAAACATACTTCTCATATTTGACAACTGATTTGTAAAATGTTGCTGCTTGTGAATTTGTATCTGTTATTCATTTGTATTAGTTTTTAGGTTATACATTTCTGTATTCCTTCATCCAGCAGCATCACTACACTTGCCGAAACAATGTATAAAATGTGTCAAGTGTTGCCTCTGGATAACATTTTACACTGTTATTATTTCAAAAGCTATAAATCTGTTTTTACTCTTTTTTTCTTAAATGAGTACCATACAATACATTACAAGTCATGCAGAATCTCTCTGCCATTCGCTTACACCCGTGTTTCAAATGAAAGTTTGACAGATGACTGATTCGGTTGAAGTCAGACTGCAGAAGCAGCATACAACACACTTTTAAAACTTGGAAATCAATGACCTTAAAAAAGGAAATACCAAAACTATTGTAATATTATAACTGTGACTACAGGGTGCATAGTATACTTGGAGACAATGGCTTCAGACTGTTAGAATTATATAGAATTATAAACCTAAAAATCGTTTATCTACAAATCAGGATTTTGCATTGGTGGGCAGTACTATGACGTGGGTCACAGTGGACTATTATAATAGAATGTCAAGTTTCAAAAAATGGAATGTAGAAAACAACACAAGATTGAAAAATGAACTGCATTTATAAATTGTAAAAGCACTGTTTGCAGATTTGTAATCACAATAAAACCCGAGTATAAGGAGCACTCACCGTTGGCTTAGGGTCTTGTCGTCTTGATGTAGTCAAGCCAAATAAGTTTATATCCTTTAATTCAATACTTTTGCAATACTCTTCATTAAGTTGCAATAGTTGCCGAACTTGTCCTTAACATTTCTCAGGATGTATCATTTGAAGCAGTCACTGGATTAAGGGGGCAGGTCCTAGGGCTCCTACCCTGTTCTGTCATGCCAGTAATCTCTGCACTCTCCCTATTTAAACCCCAACTCATGTCCTTGTTCTCTGCCTTGCATTTTTTGTTTGCGTGTCGTTACACAGCTGATAAACGCTGCTGACCAACCTACCCTCGACACCACTGAACGGGTAACCTCAAAGCTTTCTCACTGCGAATGCTGAATCTGAATTCCCGAATGGGCTGTCTGTTTTCGTTCTTGTATCACTACACAGCCCGGCAGACTCCGATTATCAATTTAGATATAAAATGGCTACTCGGCCACCGCACTTTTCATTCTCTTCAGAATCAAATTCTCGAATGGTTACTGCTTTGCTCTTCCTGGACAATCCAAGCAAAACATTTTCAAAGCAATCCTATGACTCAATCTCCTGATCCTGCTGCCCACTCCTGCTGTCTGGGCACCCACACTTCTGAAGCTGTTATTATCCTGTCTGTGCTCTAAACACCTTTTTCCCCAGGACGCTTTTCCAGCTCTATGTTCTTTAAAGACTGGCCCAATGACAAGATTCGGAAAGCTCTGAAAAAGGAATTGCAATCCCAGCAGGGAGTGATCGGATTTCTTTATTTACTATGTACTGCCACAGCGCCCTCCCCTGCTGTTGACGTGACCCAGCAGCCTGAAACTGCAAGCAAGAATAATACATCAGCTCCTTCAAAAGCTGCTTGCTGAGCTGTAAAAACAAACAATATTTTTTATAAACTGTTTCCATTGTTTCAGGACACGGTTAAATGCAGTCATAGATACTGAATATCTCTTCGTGTTATTAAGGCATTGTGACAACTCATTCAGCCTCTCAATTCTGCCGTTTCAATCCACTTCATCGGTGCCATTGTCTCTCCCCCTCCAACCCAACGCAGAAACCAGCCACCAGAAGTCCCACCCTCACAGTACAAGCATGCTTCCGGCATTCCTCCATGCAAGCTGCCTGTCACTCTTGTAGCTGCCCAGGATATAAATCTAACAAAAAATGTGTCTTTTCTACCATGGAGGAGGGAAAAAGAAAAAAAGAGGGGCGTATTCACAGCATTTGACAGTCTAAATAATACGTATTTCAAGATGTGCAAAATTTAACATAATATTTATTACGTATAGGTTCAGCAGCCAAAGCAATGTCAAAAGGTCTATCACTGCAGTGGAATTTTGTGTTCATTCTTCTCCATGATATATCTTTGCCCAATAGAGTATTGCTAGTATGCCCAGAGTGGGGGCCATCTCTCTGACGGGATCAGAGGTTTCCTCCCAAAGGAGGGTGTTTTCCTCTCCACTGAGCAGTGAGATGACTCTTTAATTCCCCCATACAAAAGTATATAAAGTGTACATATATATATATATATATATATATATATATATATATATATATATATATATATAATTTGTGACAGACAGAATGATTCTTGATAATAAATCTCCCTCCCGACCTGTGAGGTCACAGTGTAAAGGGAACAGAGTACCCTGGACTGGATGGACTGACAATTCATTCCCAGGGTTAGATGGAAGTCAGCCATTTAGAAAGGGGGCACAGCTGCGGTACATTAAGTCATCGCTCCAGAGGGAAAGCGATGTGGTAACTGCAGATTGTAGGAGAAATGGTTGCACTCGCTAACCAAGGGGGGTGTGGCTAGGCGATCTGTTCCTTTGTTTATGGTTGAGAGAAATGCTGAAGGACGAAAGTAAAATAATCATGAGTCATTAGTGTTTGTTTGTTTTGTTGAGTCTAACTGTACTGTTTGTTAGTTATTAGACGGCTAACACGTTCCGGAGCTGTCGCTTAAGGCCAGCACAAACCCGGACAACACTGCACCATTGTTCACGGATAAATTGTAATTACACCCCTTGCACATTAGCACTCACTGTGGACTTGTGATCGTGTGTGTCTTGTGGGTGTTTAATACTGTATATATTATTTCGGGACTGTAACCCGTAGTTTAAACAGATTATTGTTTACAGTCACAAATGACCTGAATTCCAACCCTTTCCCAAGTAAAACATTGCTTGGACATTGCAATCACTTGTATGTCATTACTTGTGCACCGCATCACATCCACACCTGACCTGACCACACTCAACCTGAAACCGACCCCAGCCCGAGCAAGCACATCACAGCAACTGTAGTGTTGTCTAAGAAGCTAATATTAAATATCCACAAATGATGTAAGTATTGAATCCATTGAAAATGTAATCCAAATCTGATTTGTTGTGTACAATTTACAAGGTCAGCATCATTACAGACAAGGTTTTGATTGTGGATAAAAGTAATTATTTATATACAGAGGGTAAAGATTCAGCTTATGAAAGCTGAGACAGCCCTTTTCAAGATATGTGAATTAAGTACAAATAAGTACTTAATTCATCCAAATAAGTTGACATTGTAAAAAGTGATTTTAAAAGGTATTTTTTATAATGCAAGAAAAAAAAGCATGATGCAAACCTAAGGCAACTTTAAATGTTATGATAACTAAGGACAAAGACCGTCAATGCAGGATATATGTTTTTTTGGGGGCAATCTCTAAATGGAATGTTAGGTTGGCTTCGTTTTAACATAAGTCTTAGTAGTATTCTCCATAATGTACCTACAGAAGTATTATTTGCACTGTATTTCCCAAATTAGATTTGTTGTGGTCAGCAAACACAACTAAGATGAATGAAACTGATGTTGGGCATTTTTCCTGCACGCTTCATCTTTCTTTTAGTTGTTAAATGCAGGGCTCATGACTGCTTGTATGGGTATAGTGAAAGTAGAGATTATGGACATTTTGGCCGCTGGTCCCGCCAGAAGAAGCAGTCACCAGCCTCTGAAAGAGGAACTGATCTGGCAAAGCCAGGTCAGCAGGGTGGACCGTGACAAAGCCACACCCTTCCCACCCTTGGGAAGGTGGAGGGTAGGATTAAAACTGGGATTTGTTCAATAAAAACAAATATTATTCACTAACCCAACAACAACATTAAGAATAAATACCAAATACAATGCAATGATACATGCTAATCAGTATACACAAAACAAACAAAGATTTACAGGAATTATAATTTGAAAATGCATTTACTCTACAAGTGTATACTACTTACTTTTCAGATCTTATTTTCACAATATGTTGTGACAGTCTCAACTTCTTTATAAATGAAATATAATAAGCAGCAGTTAACACTTTGATCTAAGGTAAAGCTAGATTGATGTGTGTTGTATTATTATGATGCTTGATTTTGCACAAAAAGGGAGACAAAACCAAACCAAGTAACTACAGACCAATAAGCCTGACTTCTATTATATGTAAACTTATGGAAACTATAAGAAGATCCAAAATGGAAAATTACCTATATAGTAACAGTATCCTGGGAGGCAGTCAGCATGGTTTTAGGAAAGGGAGATCGTGTCTAACTAAACTGCTTCATTTTTTTGAGGATGCAACATTGACAATGGATAATTGCAAAGCATATGACATGGTTAATTTAGATTTCAAGAAAGCTTTTGACAAAGTCCAGCATAAAAGATTAATTCTCAACCTGAACGCAGTAGGGATTCAAGGAAATGCATACACATGGATTAGGGAGTGGTTAACATGTAGCAAACAGAAAGTACTGATTAGAGGAGAAACCTCAAAATGGAGCGAGGTAACCAGTGGTGTACCACAGGGATCAGTATTAGGTCCTCTGCTATTCCTAATCTACATTAATGACTTAGATTCTGGTATAGTAAGCAAACTTGTTAAATTTGCAGATGACACAAAAACAGGAGAAGTAGCAAAGGTCAAAGGTCAAAATGATCTAGACAGCATTCAGAACTGGGCAGACACATGGCAAATGACATTTAATAGAGAAAAGTGTAAGGCATGCAGGCAATAAAAATGTGCCTTATAAATACTGAAATTGAAGGGAAATACTGAAATTGAAGAAGGAGCCAATGAAAAAGATCAAGGAGAAATGTCTTCATCTAGACAATGTGGGGAAGCTATAAAAAAAGGCCAACAAGATGCTCGGATATATTGTGAGATGTGTTGAATTTAAATCAAGGGAAGTAATGTTAAAACTTTACAATGCATTAGTAAGACCTCACCTAGAATATTGTGTTCAGTTCTGGTCTCCTCGTTACAAAAAAGGATATTGCTGCTCTAGAAAGACTGCAAAGAAGGAGGCTGTGTGGTCCAGTGGTTAAAGAAAAGGGCTTGTAACCAGGAGGTCCCTGGTTCAAATCCCACCTCAGCCACTGACTCATTGTGTGACCCTGAGCAAGTCACTTAATCTCCTTGTGCTCTGTCTTTCGGGTGAGATGTAATTGTAAGTGACTCTGCAGCTGATGCATAGTTCACACACCCTAGTCTCTGTAAGTTGCCTTGGATAAAGGCGTCTGCTAAATAAACAAATAATAATAAAGAAGAGCAACCAGAATTATCCCGGGTTTAAAAGGCATGTCATATGCAGACAGGCTCAAAGAATTGAATGTATTCATTCTTGAACAAAGAAGACTACGAGGCGATCTGATTCAGGCATTCAAAATTCTAAAAGGTATTGATAATGTTGACCCAAGCGACTTTTTCAACCTCAAAAAAGACACAAGGACCAGGAGTCACAAATGGAGATTAGATAAAGGGGCATTCAGAACAGAAAATAGGAGCCACTTTTTACACAGAATTGTGAGAGTCTGGAACCAAGTCCCCAGTAATGTTGTTGAAGCTGACACCCTGGGATCCTTCAAGAAGCTGCTGGATGAGATTCTGGGATCAATAAGCTACTAACAACTAAACAAGCAAGATGGGCCAAATGACCTCCTCTCGTTTGTAAGCTTTCTTGTGTTTGTAAAACAGCCACATAATATGGAAAAAAAGTTGTGATACACATTTATACTGTGTGATAATATCTTATTAAATTGATACCTAAGTGGCTTTATATATTTACAGAACTTATGTTTTTAATTAACTATAGTTGTTAAAAAAGAACCTATAACACAAGCATTACATGCTTAGCAAAACTACTGGAGATAGGTTGCTGTGTGCAGGAAAACATCATCAACCTAATGCAGTTAAAAACTGCATCAGTATAATTGATTATAAATTAATTTTCAACAAAGCACCATCTGTTCAACCCATGCAATTATTAAAAACAAAAAACACTACCATGGATTTTTGATGTGTTAAAAAATAGGCGGTATGTCCATTAGACTTTCTTTTGAGTACTGGTGAGTTTTTTAAACCTGGGTGAGCTCGAAACAAAACACAAGGCCACAAAATCAATAGTCTTACTGAAACAATATCCACAATCCCAAGTAAGAGGCATCATCTGCTTTCAAGTGGTGTTGTTATGGCTACTTGGACCCAATTTTACTATTCATTTAAAAAATATTTTCAAGTACTAGTGTTTACTACAGGAAGTGGGTGAAACTACAACCAGGAGTTTGGTAAAAACAAAATGCTGTCCCTGATTTAATGTTACGTGTAAAGTGTTTATGTACATAATGCAATATGCAAAATTAATTAAAAAAACACAAACTCAGAGAAATACATGGTTAGCTCTTTAAGGATGGCATTTATTGTCAATATATTATTTCAATTCATCAAAATTATCAGGTGACCTCAAAAACCCAGTTGAATGTTGCAGTGTGGAGGCAGTAGATGAAAAAACTAAGGAGGAACAAGCTAAATCTGCTGCAAAGGGGGAATAGTGGGCCGTCACAATAAAAAGAAAACAAGCCAAATAATCACCATCCAAGAAAAACTGACAATTAGATTTGATCATTACAAATTGAAATATCTTAAAGAATAGCATGAAGTGAAAATATTAACAGTTGCCATACAGAGCATTACAAATGTATTGTTTTAAAATTGTGAAGTACGGCTGTGGCAGTGATAACATTACAACTCTTCATACGATGAAAGCAAAGTGTCTTTCACAGGCTCCTCCATACTCCAAACATGCGTTCCACATAGTTGCGAGTGAACATAAAGTTAGTCTGTGCATAGCCATTGTCACCAAGTAAAATTCCACCATGTTGCCCTCTTTCAAACTGGGCATACAGAGTAGAATTCTGGAAGATTCTTAAGTTATGAGTAGCACCTTTTCACCGAGCAGCTATGTTTAAAAAACATACATTTGGGGTATGCAAACCTTGAACACTGATTGAAAACCAATGTTCCTGTATCCACGTAATCTGGCACTGCCGGGCACCTGATGGCAATATGACACCCATCTATGCAGCCAATAAGGAGGGAAGTTACTGTGTTTTGTAAATGTGTTGTTCAACAGCATAAGGGGTTTATTAATGTATTGATCTTTCAGCTGACATAAGGCATGGCAGATGTAAGGTTTTATATAAATTGTACAAATGTGATGTGTCCTTTTAAATGGTAAAGAAGTGAGAAATCATTGAAAGTCTGGTGTGATTTTCCTGTGTATAATGTAAGGCTTTTCGAACTACTGCTTACGGTAGCCCAAACCTGTGAACCATGCAACTCTGCACGTACACACTTTACATCGACGCTGATTCAACAAGACCAGGATGAACTGGTATAACTATGTGTCCCATCTTTGTTTGTCACAAGATGCCTGTTTCCTCATTTATATTGTAAAACCACGTCTATGTGTAACTTTTTACTTCTGCTTAAATGACACAATCTAATCATAGATCTCCACCTCCTATCGGGGGGGGGGGGTTTGCTAGTGGTAATTACTAGGTTATACCTTTTTTGGGTGGAATCCCATGCCCTGTGGGACGTAACCTGCCCAGTTTATCAATGTCTGTAACTATTGTTTTGGGGATCGATCTTTTCAAAATGGCTGCTCTAGTGCACTGAGTTTTGAGATCTGTCCTCTAAATCACTGCAGAAAGAGCGATTAAAAAATAAAAAAAAAACATAATAATAAATGCTCTGGCTTTTTTGTTCCGTACCGCATCATGGATTGTTAATGCTGTGTTACCTGTTTGACAATGTGGGCTATCAGTGCACTAGTGTGGACTTTTTGAAAATAGCTTTGAAACAGACTTTATAGTTATAAGTGTAAGTGTAAGTTTAAGTGTAAGTCAAAGTTTCAATATTCCAGTATTATTATGTTTACCTGAGTGATTCTCAAAATGGGCACAGGTTTGTGTTTCAACCTAACCTCATCCAAGCAGGCCTTATCAAAGAGCAAACACTATTGCATACATTCTGTAGCTTCTATCCAGTTTCTGGTAGTTGCAATAAACAGTCCCTTGGGGCCTTGTGTCATACAACCTAGACTGTAATCATTTCCTAGTAATGGTTTAGTCTAGAAGTTCATTTATCTAAATTTATATTTTCACATGTGCATTGGCCTTGACCTAGGTTTTACGATTTCCATTCCATTTACCTCTTCGAAAAAGAGGTCTGATCTAATTGCTCAAATATGTAAATCAAAATATGCTTCCATTCATCCATGGTAGCTCTAAAAGGCAGACATCTTAGCTGAAAGATCATGGAGCTTAAAAATGAAATGCACTAAAAAAAAGTCTGAGCTACTGTTCTGGCATCAATACATTTATCACAGCAGGATATCAGCAGAAAGTCACAGCAAAGTTCATGGATACTCTTTGCTTTTTGACATGTATGACAGCCCACTGCTGTGCCTTTGTCATTCAGTGCCTAATATACTGCAGAGCTTGTGCTATTTAAGAAATCTGCCGCAATGTGTTTAAAATACTCTAGAGAGGTTGCATCGCCACCACCTTAGATAAAACTGAAGTAACATTTTCCTCATACAGAAAGCATATGGAATTTTATATATGAATGTCTATATGGTGGCTTTTTGTAGGTTAATTCATTTGACACAGCAGCATTAGTGCTGACCTCCAATTCTGTGTAGCATTTAATTATGCAATCACTCATTTTAAAGATATATGTTTAGTTAAATACAGTAGAAAGTTAACACCTATCTGGCAAAGGTCCTGCTAGTTACAAAGGAACTAGGGACGTAACCTGCCCAGTTTATCAATGTCTGTAACTATTGTTTTGGGGATTGATCTTTTCAAAATGGCTGCTCTAGTACACTGAGATTTGAGATCTGTCCTCTAAATCAATGCAGAAAGAGCGATTATAAAATAATAAAAAAATAATAATAAATGTTCTGGCTCTTCTGTTCCGTACCCCATCATGGATTGTTAATGCTGCGTTACCTGTTTGACAATGTGGGCTATCAGTGCACTAGAGTGGACTTTTTGAAAATAGCTTTGAAACAGACTTTATAGTTATAAGTGTAAAACGTTGTCAGGATGTTAACAATGAAAAGAAAAATTACAGGTACGTTATTTAAACAGTAGCCACATGTGGGGACATATAACACTATACTTTTAGAAATCCCGCTACTTACTATTTAAGTTTCAATATTCCAGTATTATTATGTTTACCTGAGTGATTCTCAAAATGGGCACAGGTTTGTGTTTCAACCTAACCTCATCCAAGCAGGCCTTATCAAAGAGCAAACACTATTGCATACATTCTGTAGCTTCTATCCAGTTTCTGGTAGTTGCAATAAACAGTCCCTTGGGGCCTTGTGTCATACAACCTAGACTGTAATCGTTTCCTAGTAATGGTTTAGTCTAGAAGTTCATTTATCTAAATTTATATTTTCACATGTGCATTGGCCTTGACCTAGGTTTTACAATTTCCATTCCATTTACCTCTTCGAAAAAGAGGTCTGATCTAAATGTAATGAATTCTTATGTAATCTGTAGATTATAATCAGTTTCTGTCTCACCTTTTTTGTTATTTTATAAAATGTTCTTTGTGATAATACAGTATTGCTCAAGCAACAATTGCTTCCTTTTGTATTTTTTTCAGTATGCTTGAGGGGGTTACATGGGTTTCCATATGAAAATAAATGTATTTTTTGAGAAGTCTGCAACAGAGAGACACAATGCCTACATCAATAAATTAATGCAAGACAAAAATAAAAATCCATACTAATATTTGGCATATGGAATAGAATGTCAATTATGTGTCTTGTGTACCAAGCTCAATATATCTGTTAACATGCACTTTTATATAATAATACTCAGAATTATAAATGCATGTAAACATGCTGACTGAGTGTTTCACAATTGCTCAAATATGTAAATCAAAATATGCTTCCATTCATCCATGGTAGCTCTAAAAGGCAGACATCTTAGCTGAAAGATCATGGAGCTTAAAAATGAAATGCACTAAAAAAAAAGTCTGAGCTACTATTCTGGCATTATTATTATTATTATTATTTATTTCTTAGCAGACGCCCTTATCCAGGGCGACTTACAATTGTAAGCAAATACATTTCAAGTGTTACAGTATCAATACATTAATACATTTATCACAGCAGGATATCAGCAGAAAGTCACAGCAAAGTTCATGGATACTGTTTGCTTATTGACAATCCCGCGTAATGTGAAACCACATACCCGGGTCGACAGCCACCCACCTCAGGATGTGGGTCGACACGCTTTGACCTGGGTCAAGCGAGAGAAAATGCATGATGGTCATTTGTAAGTGAACAAAGTAACAAACAGCCACGCCTGCATGAAGGTTTCACTTCCACAAGGAACATTTCTGCATATTCAGCTTCACCATATTTCTGTTGATTTGAGACCCAGATTGCAGAAGGGATGAAGAAACATTTGCTCTCATCAGCATTTGAACCAACGATTCATCTTGGAAGCCTGAACAGATGAAAGGGTGGTCATGTGAATGTTGCTGCTTCCAGGGCATTGCTTTTACTATACATCTTTAAAAATGTAGTGTGCCAATGAACTGAGGGTTGAGTTCAATAATTCATTTTGTTCGGATTCCTCACAGAGACCCCAGGAAAGGAAACACAAATCCTCAATCTTAACAAGCGATCATCCCCATCTAAACCAAATTTGGACAAAAGAGATATCTCTGTTGTCTGTAGTACTGTTTCAGGAAAGCCTCGCCCCTCCCAGCACATGCTTTGCAATAGTTATAAAATAACAATATAATGCATCACATTTTTATGTTTATGTTTTACATGGATATACTCAGTAGGCCATTGAGTATAACTTATGCTTAGTATTAATATAATTTACATATTTCATTTAACCATTAAACTGACCCACATGCCTGTCTTTCTTTCAGATTATATACGGTGAACATGGAAGCATCCTGATTTTGTACCAATCTTCACCAATACATGTTTCAAAATGCAATTGACTATAATCAACTGTGCGCTTATTATGTGATTATGAGTAGCCTCTGTATGTGCCTGAACTGGTTCACATGTAAGGTAATGTGTTGTGAACTCTTGTTAGAAAAGGCATATTTAAATTTAAACAACTTACCAATTATTCACTTTCCATTGAATGTGAAAGTAACAGAATCAACTAGTATTGGCGGGTAGCAGCAAGAGTGTAATGGCTTAGTTTATTGTTTTAAATAATAATATAAATTAATGAGAAATGCAGCATCTATTTCTCAGTTTTATTCAAACAGAACTCAAAATGAATCATTACACATTTTCTGTTTCTGTTCTCCTGTCTTTGTTGCTGCATTTCTCTATCACTAGTGTCTAGTCACATCTACTACACTTCATAATATAAGCTCCTTTTTCTTCAAAACACAGCTCAGAAGTGGGTAAGAGGTGTAGTTTTTTTAAACAAGTGTGTGTGTGTGTCATTATATATATATATAACACAGCAGGGAGGGGGTTAAGCCTCCCTGCATGAAAAAAAAACATTTGTTTTAATTTAATTGTTTTGCTTTATTGTTTAATTTGTTAATTGTTTTATTATTAATTATCCCCTGCACCTGGTAATTATTGTTAAATTAGAACCAGGTGCAGGGTATTTAAAGAGGGCCGTCAGTTTGCTCAGGACTGCTGAGGAGAAGGAGGCAGAAAGGGTGCTCTGCTTCCAAGCAGTCGTAAAGTGTGTAAACCTGTGTGGTTTTGTTGGAGTTGTGTAGCAGGTAAACGGTGTAGCCGTCCTGCATTTAGTTTAGGTTCCGTGTGTCTAGTTAGTGCTTGTATTGAGCTAGGTGTTTGTTTTGTTTATTTTTGTTTTTGTGTGATTATTAAAAATAGCGCGTCAGCGCTTTAAACTCCATTTCTGTGTTCTGGGTCGGTGTTTTAAAGGGGCAACGAACCCGAGTGAGTTGCAGCTCGGTTACATATGGTGGCAGCGGTAAGCGAGAGCCCCAACTGACCCACAGAAAAAAAATAAATAAATAAATATGGACATTGCAGAGCTGATAAGGACTCTAGAGAAGTCCACGGCGGAGACGCAGGAGGCAACCCCCAAGCAGCATGAGAGCAACCAGCAGTGGAGGCAAAAGTGGGGGTTGCCCACACGGGAACTGGAGTTCCCCGTGTCACAGCTGGAGCTGATGCTTCAGAAGGTGGTGTGGCCGGCACCACAGCAAGAGTCGTCTGTACCTGCACCACAGCCAGAGTTGCAACCTCTGGAACCGGAGCTGCCTGCTCCTGAGATAAAACCGGCAGTGCCCGAGCTGCAGCAGGAGCTGCAGCTGTCTGAGGAAGAGGAGTCAAAGTGCCCAGCTCCACAACTGCCCCGACCTCCACCCCTGCAGAGCAGTTCAGCGCTGATGGGTACGGTCCCTTGCCCCGTGCTCGTTGACACCCTGCCGGAATGCATGGACCTCCCTGTGCTCGACCTCGTGCCCAGGTCGGGGCACCGCCAGGCACAATTGCTCACCTGGTCCCTTGCTCCGCTCCCCCTGAAACCTCGGACGTCACGATGCGGTCGTGTGACGTCACTGGCGTTCCCCCTTCCTCCCGCTGTGTTCCCCCTGGAGACATAATTTGAGGGAGTTTGTAAAAAAAAACTATTGACCGTAAGCAGCATCATGGGGGCAGTAGTTGGATCTATTTTTGGTCATGTGATCAGGTTTTAATCAATTACATGCCAGAATTTATATATAGCAAAGCCAAATTTCACTTGCCGCCCCGCCCCTGCTCGCTCATTTAGATGGCTTAGACAATCACTCCAGGACCATTGCAGTTCCTGCTTCAGCCTCCCATGTGCCAATCTCCACCCCCTCTTTCATTACATCTTCTGTTTCAGCGTCTCCATTGCTCGCCCCAGCCCAGGCAGTTCCGGCCCCGCCCCCATCTATCAGCATTCCAGAGTACAACCTGGTTACAGCATCTGCTTCAGGCTCCCAATCAGCAGCCACCATCCTACGTCATGCCCTCTCCCCATTGATCCGAAGGCAAGTAATAGAAGATAGCCAAGTTCCACACATGCTCCGCAGTCACAGACACATACGTTCTGCACCGCCCCACGTTTACAGACACACATACGCTCTGCACCCATTCATATGCAAAAATCTTCGTTCTGCTTCCTCCAAACCCAGAATCACTAAGTCTCTAATTCAATTCGAGATGGACAAATAATTCATGACCGGCCCCTTCCCATCTCCGTTCCCCATCTTCAGAATTAGCTCCATCAGAATAGCGACCATAAAATACCGGAAAACTACCTAATCATTATTATTATTTATTTCTTAGCAGACGCCCTTATCCAGGGTGACTTACAATTGTTACAAGATATCACATTATATTTATTTATTTTTTACATATAATTACCCATTTATACAGTTGGGTTTTTACTGGAGCAATCTAGGTAAATTACATTGCTCAAGGGTACAGCAGCAGTGTCCCCCACCTGGAATGGAACCCACGACCCTCCGGTCAAGAGTCCAGAGCCCTAACCACTACTCCACACCTCCATTCAGAAGTGCTAACGTTTCAATGCTACTTGCGTCTTCCTCAGAGCAATCTGGAGAAACTAGTATAATGGGCCCCATATAAACTTTGATTCAATTAGCAAGAACACCATTGGTCATTTACACATAATTGGAAAGACTTCCCAGATGGGTATTTGTGATCTAATTGTCTACCAGTGTATACAGGTTTCAATGGGGCAAATACAGTGCCTTGCAAAAGTATTCAGACCCCTGACCAATTCTCTCATATTACTGAATTACAAATGGTCATTGAAATTTCGTTCTGTTTGATATTTTATTTTAAAACACTGAAACTCAAAATCAATTATTGTAAGGTGACATTGGTTTTATGTTGGGAAATATTTTTAAGAAAAATAAAATACTGAAATATCTTGCTTGCATATGTATTCAACCCCTGTGCTGTGGAAGCTCCCCTCCCTTACGACATAGACCTCCACCACCTGTGAACCATTAAAGTTGCTGTCACATTTTCTGGATAAAAACCCCACTGTTGAAGGATCATTGGTCAGGCAGTGAATCTGAAGGAAAATGAAGACCAAAAAGCATTCTACAGAAGTTAGAGATAAAGTAATACAAATGCATAGATTAGGGAAAGGGTACAAAATAATATCCAAGTGTTTGGATATCCTAGTGAGCACAGCTGGATCAATAATCAGGAAGTGGAAGCTGCATCACACCACCCAGGCACTGCCAAGAAAAGGCCGTCCCTCAAAACTCAGCACTCAAACAAGAAGGAGACTTGTGAGAGAAGCCACAGAGAGGCCAACAATCACTTTGAAGGAGCTACAGAGTTCAGTGGCTGGGAGTGGAGTAATGGTGCACCAGTCAACCATATCAAGAGCTCTGCATAACACTGGCCTGTATGGGAGGGTTGCAAGAAAGAAGCCGTTACTCAAAAAGTACCCCATCTGAAAGCACGTCTGGAGTTTGCCAGAAAGCATGAGAGTGACCCAGCTGCGATGTTGGAAAAGGTTTTGTGGTCAGATGAGACCAAGATAGAGCTTTTTGGCCAAAACTCAAAGCTATGTGTGGCGCAAACCTAACACTGCCCATGCCTCAAGACACACCATCCCTACAGTGAAGTATGGTGGTGGCAGCATCATGCTGTGGGGATGCTTCTCATCAGCAGGGACTGGGCATCTTGTTAAAATTGAAGGAAGAATGGATGGAGCAAAATACAGGGAAATACTGCAAGAGAACCTGCTTCAGTCCGCTAAAAACTGAAGCTTGGGAGGAAATTCACCTTTCAGCAGGACAATGATCCCAAGCACAAGGCCAAAGCAACATTGGAGTGGCTCAAGAACAAAAGGTGAATGTCCTACAGTGGCCCAGTCAAAGTCCTGATCTCAATCCCATTGAGAATCTGTGGCACTATTTGAAAATTGCGGTCCACAAGCGTCGTCCAACCAACCTGAACAACCTGGAGCAAATCTGCCAAGAAGAATGGGCCAAAATCACTCCGACACTGTGTGCAAAGCTGGTACATACTTACCCCAAAAGACTTAAAGCTGTTATTGCAGTGAAAGGTGGCTCTACCAAATATTAATGTGTGGGGGTTGAATACTTATGCAAGCAAGATATTTCAGTTTTTTTATTTTTCGTAAAAATATTTCCCAACATAAAACCAATGTCACCTTACAATAATTGATTTTGAGTTTCAGTGTTTTAAAATAAAATATCAAACAGAATGAAATTTCAATGTACCATTTGTAATTCAGTAATATGAGGGAATTGGTCAGGGGTCTGAATACTTTTGCAAGGCACTGTATATTGAGATGACTCAATAATAATCACTAAATACTTGCATACTAAACATACATTAAATATCAATTTTAAACCAAAAAAGGAAAAAATAATGGTATGGTATGTGTTGTTATTGTGTACATACAAACATGCCCATAGAGAATAATATGCCATCTCAGGCTGAATAGCTTTATAAAAAAATGACTGCAGCACTATATTTGAAATGGAGATTGGTGTAATTTGCTTAGCACAATTCAGAGAACAAAAAAAGTGCGCATCACAGTGCAATCAGTTTTCCAGTTGTGTTTAACACATCACGCTGTGAATGTATAAATGTGAAGATTATAGTACATAAAAGCCATATTCACAGGGAAATTCAGGCTGGTATACAACAATCATCTTAGCGATACACATTTCAGCAGTGAAAGAAAGATTCACATAAATACAACACAACAGTATTGAATTTAATTGTATTTCATTCTGACATACAGGTACAATGTGTGTTGAAGATAGAACTGATTTAAACCTATTGTCGAAGACATAAACCACATATTTGAACTACAGAACTACTGAAGAACCAACAGTATAGACAGCGTGGTAGCAGGTTTGGGTGTAATTTAAACCGTTTGTGTTTTGTAACTAACTGGAGCCTTGTTTATTTTCTTTTCCAAGTAGAGAACCAAAGGCACATTTATGCCAGGATTAGATTGTACAATAAAGTCCAATGAGCCATTGTAACGGGGGGAGGTCTGTGCTGACTGTCTGACGCATGCGTGGTTCTGCAGGAAGAGGGCAGCAGCCTCATAAGATCCGCCTGTCCATCATGGCGATGACACGGAAAGGAGGGGAAGAGGGTGTGTTGGTTTTCCCTCTCTCTGAGGCAGGTCTTGGGGGATTGCTTGAACCATAAGTACTGCGCTTGGTTATGCATTCGGGGGGCCGGAGAGATGATACCCTGTGACGCTGGCAAAAGACGCCAGTGTAAACAAAGACCAGGCAGGAACGCCAGCGGTTGAAGAGAGAACAAAACAGGCAAGCATGGCTGATAATCAAGAATTAAAATAAATAATTATGTACCCGAAGGGACGTGTGTAGTTATACGGGGAACTCTGGCCACCCCAGTGTATAGAAATAGCTGAGCATAGGACGGAGACCCGAGTTGACCGGCTTAGCGGCAGTGTGGGCACTGCGTAAGCAGCACTTTTATTTTGTAGTTTTATTACTGTGTTTTATGTTCTCTTTTTATTTCACCTTTGGTTTTCATTGTTATTTTAGAGCACCTGTGTGTGTTGTCAGATACAAGTGCAACCCTTGCTTACCATCTTTGGTATAAGGGGAGCTGCAGCACCAGCGCCATCTGGTGACAAATAATAAAATTAAAAAAAGGAGATTCCCAAAATAAAACTGGGCACCAGTGCGGTGTTTCAATTAAAACCTTGTGTCTCCCGTGTGTGTCGGTGAATTGCCCACCACCCTTCCACAGAGCCATTTACACTCATTTGGAGATACTTATGATATTGATTTTGACATAGCATGCTGAAACGTAAGTTAGGTCATATAATAGTTCATCAAATGCACCAATATCTGAGGAAATTAATAACGTTGTGTAACTTTGTGTACTGCATACATTGTTATAAATTTAGTTATGTGCTAATCTGATACATCATTGGAAAGGGTGGCGTCTATAGATTTCAAAAACATTGATTTTTTTTGGTATACAATTTACAAAATGCCAGTAACATGTAACCAGGGTCCCACCAATTGCCAACCCCATACAAAGCCGTCTATATGACAGATCAGGGAGGCAATAAATATGTAATTTTGTGCTCTGCGTACATAGTTATAAATTCAGGTATTCACTAATCCAATACATGATTTGAAAGGATGAACTTTTCACAGCATTATTAACGTTTAGAAATAAATCACATCTTTCCAATACAGATTTTAGGACATCTCCAAACTGACACAACAGAGGCAGAATAATAATAATCCCACCAACTTCACACATTTAAATCAATAACTCAAGCTGGCTCAAAAGTAAATATATTACTCTAATAGGTGAGTGATTTACACTAATTTGTCCCTGAAAAATTAACGTTGAAAAGAAGCAAGCCCTGCTGTATTTATTCAGCTTACTTCATCGTTTTATAAAAATATACTCATTATGTATACATTTGACAGCTTGTGTACTTTAGTTCCCCACTCAACAACCACTACTCAGAAAAGTTAGCATTTGTATATAATGACTGCTATAAATAACCCTTGCTATTAATAACCATAAAATAATACAATTAATTTGATTGTGATTTCCCTCTGTGCTTTAGTTGGTTGCATACCATGCATACAATAGAAATCTATTTGAAATAGAAATACATTTTGAGTGTATAAATGACCATTTCTCTGCAAAGAAAAAGATCTGTAAAAGTGGTTATTCTAATGTAAACTGCCTAACAATAGCTTCCCTTTGTCTTAGGTAATGTACTGCACCATGGGCCCAAAGGTGATCATAATAATGTATCTGCTCAAGCAATTTATTTTAAACTCACTTGTGGCTTAATTACGACTTTCCTGCCATCTAAAATGCAGCTGTTGCTTGATTCAATATACATGGGTATAGGTGATCTAGCATGTATTGATGTTAAGAACTGTAATAGCTATAAACCTATGCACACAGATATACACTACTCAAAAATGTTGTCATAAAATAAGAATCAAATATTAAATATGACAAACATAAGATTATAACTTTGTCAAACAGTTTAAATTGTGACAGCTGTTTGCACTTCAGATTTTATCATTAGTCAAGTAGCTGCTCAGATAACGCTGTTTGTTGTTGTTGGGAATCATGGCATCTAATGATTCTAGATGGTGTAAAATTTTTTACAAAAGTCCAGACTGCCAGAGCTGTTCAAATAATTCGGTGTGACCGATTCTGTTGTTTCCAGATTGTGGACGATGCTGTGGGAGGTCAATCACATTACACAATGGCTGATATCTACACAATGACTGATATCTACACAATGGCTGATATCTACACGATGGCTGATATCTACGCAATGGCTGATATCTACACAATATGGCAGTGGGGAACATTGCACATGGGCTCAATAGCCACTTCAGGACAGCAACTGGAGTCCCCATAAGTGACCAACAGATTGTATGTCTGGTTTGAGATCAAGAGCACCTGTTACATGGGCATTCCTGAATGATGCACATTAGATGGTAAATAGCCTAATATTATTTTTCTAACAAAGGTATTAATTAATATTGTACCTGTAAGACCACAAGAGTAGTTAAAAGGTTAAACTTTTTGTATACTTGTAAAAGGGAGCTGAAAAATGTGTAACATTATAGTTTGGAAAGATCGCCATGCCGATTTGAGGTGATACATTAATGAAATAGCCTGGTCACCATAGGAGACTGTCAGGAGACTGCAATATATATACTGCACAGTGTAAATAGCAATATATATATATATATATATATATATATATATATATATATATATATATACTGTATATATTGTGACAGTGTGGCCGACGGTCAAGGCAGAAATGGCAGGAAAGATGAACAGGCTAGAGGTTGCAATTGAACACTTGTTGCGCACTTTTATTTTTCACACACTAAAACAAATAAACAGAACAAACCCTAACTCATATGTAGAGCCTAAGTACACTTTTAACACAGGCCTTAACTAACTCGCTGGACGGCTAAGCTGTTTATCAGCCAAACATACTTCTTCACACAGTTGCAAACCATTACTTTACACAATGGTTTTCCTTTCTTAAACACAGCACTTCTCTCTTCTTATACACAGCACTTCTTACTCCAGCTCCCTGGTGTTCTCTCTCCTAATGGAGCTGCAAGCTCTCTTTTTATAGCATGTGGTTGTTCCCAGTTTTCTTTTAGGGAGAGAAATTGTCCTTCCAAATGCAAACGACCGTATTAATATTAAAATGCAGGTGGGTATATTTAAATGTCTCTGTCTGCGTTACAGTTTTGCATTGTGTGATGACTGATATCATGCAGCTATTTTAACTGGGCTTCCATTAAGTTTTTAGGTAGTGTTGAAGAACCGCAAGTGCAGTCTGCCTCATTTGGCCACCAAAAAATATAATAAAAAAAGCACTGGAATGAAAATGTAAATGCAGACATAGCGTTTCACAAATACAAAAACAACTAAATACCAACATTCCATAAGAAAGCGTTTTGTGTACTATCCATGTATTACAGTAGTCTCCGTGTATAGGAACGCCTCCTAAGAGAACACTTTGCCTAAAGGAACACCCTTGTGGTGTAACAGAATTTTTTCATTGAAAATGCTCTGGCTAAAGGAACAGGAACTTTGCTTACAAGAACACCTTTTTGGCACCGATAGTGATTCGTTCACAATGGATACAGTACTGTTTTGTAAAAAAAGCCTTCCTTTTTGATAATACATGGTTCGAAGGAAGATAACCTGTATATTGTAATATAGAACACTATAAGTACAAGTAGCTATATTTCTAAACTTTTGTAACATGATTTTTTGGTATTTATATTGCAAGCAATGTTATCTTTCTACCGATATTGTAACATATTGGCACCTGTCTTCATATAACCAAGACAGAACACCTCTATATGGGTTTTCCAGACACTGTAAGATGTTTCTTTCTGAATAAATAGTGTAGCAACGGATGTGCCAGAGACTGTAAAAAGATGAATGTTTCTGTTTACATAAAAATGTTAATTACATACTAACATATACTAACAAACTTCAGCTGTAACAATGTAAAAGGCTGAAGCAGGTGTGATTTGTTTTGTGAGAAGGCGTCCACACTTTTAAGTTGTATCATGTTTTGGCCACACACTTCCTATAGTGTGAGGAATGTGTGTGATATGTGCGTGATACGTCACATTCTGACGACAATGGAGAGAATTTGGAGTTTTGAAACTGCATGGAAACCCGGCCATTGTTTCTTCATTACAGTTCTATTTAACCTTACCTGTCTGTCAAGACTTTGAGCTTCTTTTTTCTGCATGAATGACTTTCTGATTAAACTCTGACAAGATTTGTCGCGCTGCCTATTATAAAAGAAATTGACCAAAATAAAAACACAGATAGAAGAATGTTAGACACAAACCTGAACCCCTGGCGCCTTCCTCATCTGCGTGCTTGTGAAATTGACAGGTTGCTTTCCTAATGGCAAGTCTTGATTTTCTGAAATGAAGTACAAAATATCATTATTCCTACAAGACAGATTCACTGCAAAAGTACATTTTCTACAGGTCACGTATAAGGTTTATTACTCATTATTCTTGCGACAGGTATGCAATACATGCTGAGCAAAAAATCAACTATCAAACATTTGTTTTCATTTAAAATCACACTGCTGCAATTAATGTACAGTATTAGAGATAATTCACTATTGTTATATAATCAGTTCACTATCCATTTGTTCATCACAAATTCCATTAAAATATTAGGGATACAAAGAAAAAAGTAAAATCCAATTGTAAGTATGTGGAGATCATTATTATACTGTATTGTAAATGCTATGTACATACACATTTCTAATTGTAATCAATAGTGTGGACAGTACTGTCTGCTTGTTGACTGCAACAAGGTTTCATTCTGATTTATAAACTGGTAATAAGCACCTTAGGAGAACCTGACAGGATGTATGCGTCCTGTGCTGAAAGTGAGAGCCTTCATCGAAAGGGTGCTAGTGCTATTAGAAAACCATTTAAACAACATTTAAAACCTGGATTCACCTTGTTGTTCTATGTTTCATCACATTTCCACAGACTGAGAAATGGAAATTGTCCAGACACCAGAAAAAATGCCTTTTTTTACTTGTCATGGATGCTTTTAAGTTATATTAGTGAATTGAAACAAGTCAGTCGATTAGACAGAGTGGCTTGCATATACTAATAATACACATAGCACTCAGAAAAATACTGCCACTCAAAGTGTTACTGGATATGCCCATTTTCTTTGTTTATGAGATGTCTATTTTATTGTGTGACACTATAATGTGCAAATATAATGCCGTGTTGACAATGTGTTGCTCTTTTCCTTGAAAGTAGATCTGTATAATGAGTTGCATGTGGCCGCATATTACCACACTCACTGCAAGTAGATAACATACGGTAACATAATAAAGAAAAGAAATTGACCAAAATAAAAACACAGATATGAACACATTTTTTTATTGTTTTAACTGGTGAGCGAGCGAGTGTAAGACATTAAAATTTGGCAGGGGCGGTGTTATGATGCGCTATAAATAGATATGATATGGTTTGACTGTGGCGCTAAACTGTAAGATTGCACTGTGTCTATGAATTCGGGACAAATGTCGTCCCGGAGACATTATGACCAGGACTTGAACTTTACATTTCAGGACTGTCCTGCCCAATTTGGGACGGGTGGTCACCCTAGTATTGAGGGGTGTGGCGTGGTGCATGGGCAAGTGCCTCTTTGATTTTTCATGGCTGGCTACAGCCCTGATAACAGTATATGCTCAATAGGGATGGGAATTTTAAACGTTTAAAATGTATAAACTCTAAAGAAGTGGTTAAACATTGAATAATATGCTATACGTATAAACGGTCACGTGACAAATTTCACCATATTTTTTAATGTATTAATTTTAGTAATTTATCATCATATATAGTAGTCAGTCCATTGCGTATCTGCCTGCTCTCCCTCTGGTGCCACAGTAAGGGCAGATATTATAAAGGAAGGGGTTTGGCAATTGCCTCCAAGTAGTTTTTCTAATGGGTGCAACAGAAAGATTGACACTGGGGCGGGTTTTATTCTCTGTCGATCTGGCTCTTCATTGGTGTATTCTGTTTTCATGCTTTGTTTGTTATATATTTGTAATAAAATTGCATCTCTAGATAAAGGAATGAGGGAAAGCCACATTTAGAAGTATTTTGAGGAACCGGATGAGAAAACCGTGGTATGTAAATAATTATGCCAAACTAAATTGCAGTACCACAAAAACACGTTCAATGCTTCACCATTTGAAATGAAAACATTCAGAAATTACTGTGTATGGAGTTACTGATGGCAGTAAAAAGCAAAAGTAATTACCTGTACACTTTTACACAAATGGTTTGTTTAAAAAAAAGTGCTTGATATCTATGTAATTTGTCAACAGAAGGGGATTTCCTGTTTGTGGCACAGATCCCTGAACAATAGAGATAATATAACAGTGTACTGGAATCTGTGCGTTTGATAGATTCTGTAACATATGGAAGCTGTGTTTTTTATTATTATTATTATTATTATTATTATTATTATTATTATTATTATTATTGGTTTTGTTTTGTTCTTTGAATATGATATAATGTAAATAAAAAGGTTTAGTTTAGTTTAGTCACTTTGTGCCCGCAGGGCCAGCACAGGTACATCTCAATAGTGCAGCACTAATACAAAGAGAGACATTTACTAGATAAAAATAATAATACAAATGCTTTCAACCAGACCAAATTCCCATCTGGCTTATTTCATTTTTTTAGATTCTATTGATTTTATTGTATTACATGCAGGACAGCTGCTATAAGATTGTTACCCTTATTAAAAATGTGCACGGATGAATCTACTGGTTAATCAATTTATGCCCATAAATTGACCAATCAAAAATTTGAATCGAATGAAAGCCCTAATTTCAATATATACTTTGGTGTGTACATGTTTTTCTTTTTTTTTATTTTGTTTACTTTGTAGTTAAGCCTTTACAATGTTAAAACGTTATTTGCTTATTTAGGGTTTCTTTGCTTGGAAAATACTAACCAGGGCTGTCAGTATCCATCAGAATGTAATATAAAGAGTGTGTATGGATGTAGATATGGGTTAAACGCTGCATAGCACTTAAACGTTCATAAAAATGTATCAAAAGCACATCTCTAATGCTTAATACACTTTAACTAAAGCAATACAACTGATGGAAATAGCTTTATTGTTTAAACACAAGAGGTACTCAGATTGATTCATGGTAAAGATTAAAGCATTTTATCATTAGCTTCTAAAGCTTCAGCTTTCCACTGTACGGAGTACATAATTAGAAGGTGAATGCACATGGAAATCTCTCTTACATATTTAGAACTTCCATAAATGTAATATTGAAATTGCGAGGTATGGCATTCGTCTGATCACTGCCTGGAGGCGTCTTTTTTTTCCCCTTGCCGTATTAGTGATGAGGGTCTGGTATCTATCTATCTATCTATCTATCTATCTATCTATCTATCTATCTATCTATCTATCTATCTATCTAATGTGTTAGGACCCCAAGCCGAAATACAACCCCCTCCGGATGCAGACAATTCACTTTACCTGAAGCCAATCTGAAGAAGAAGATCCGCTTTTGTACTGTTGAAATGTAAATGGGAGGCAATGTGTGGTCCAGTGGTTAAAGAATCAGGCTTGTAACCAGGAGGTCCCCGGTTCAAATCCCACCTCAGCCACTGACTCATTGTGTGACCCTGAGTAAGTCACTTAACCTCCTTGTGCTCCGTCTTTCGGGTGAGACGTAATTGTAAGTGACTCTGCAGCTGATGCATAGTTCACACACCCTAGTCTCTGTAAGTCGCCTTGGATAAAGGCGTCTGCTAAATAAACAAATAATAAAATAAATCAGATGGTTTGAAAATTGTATTTAAAAGCTTAGGTCAACAATGTATTTATTACCGCAGTAATGTTTTTTTTTTTTCAAATAGTTTAGCATATTTGGGGCTACCCTGAAGAATAATTCCAACAAGTCTCGTTTTTACATGAAGGGATGAAAACTAAGGCCCTGTCCACACTATGCTTTTAAACCGTATTAGTTGCATTTAAGCCGGCTTAAAAGTGCTAAATACGGTTTGCGTCCACACTACGCAGCATTTAATACCGTACTCGAGACCACCTCAGTAGTCTTGAGTCCGGTTCTAATTATATCGCATCAGGTAGTGCAGTTTATCAGAAGTGTGGACGCTGTAATACCAAATTACATTTTTTTGTGTATCCTCCAATATCCCAAAATGCTTTGTGCTATGTTTGGCGAACTACTCAGAGCAGGTGCCTGAAGGACTTGCTATCAGTGTACACTCCGCACTAGGTATTAATTTTTATGCTTCAAAAAATCTGTCAGGACATCTCTGTTAAACTAGTTGGGAAAATAACAAAAACACAACGTTAAATTAGGCGAATGCAAAAATGAAATGCAAGTTAAAAGTATGATCGGCGATGAACAAATTACGTAATTTGTCAGCTCTGTTTGAAATAAAATTGAGGACCAGAATTAGGCTCAGGCAAGATATGAAGGTAAAAACAAAGATTGTTTTGTAATGAACAGCTTTTTCTGAGTTTAATTATAAAACAGAATCAACTCTTACACTCAAGCCCTACTTGTGTGTGTGTGTGTGTGTGTTTGGATTTACTTTTTCCACAATACTTGTCATATTTCATTTATGCAATATGGACCTCTGTTAATATGGGGCATAACACATTATTTTAAAATAAAATACAGTGCATGGTGGGATACTATTGTATTAATTTCCATGGTTCGTTGCACTGCTGGGAATTGTAACTGAACTATTCTAATAGTGTGTGGACGCATTAAGCCTGACTAAACATGAAACGGTTCTTCAGTGTGGACGCTTTGAGCTGGATTAATTAGAGCGGTTTCGAGTACGGTTCTCGAGATCGGTTATGTAGTGTGGACAGGGCCTAAATAAACATGAGCTATGGATAGAATTGAACACATAAAGGATCATCTTCAGTTTCATAGAATATTAATACATAAATAAATAAATTCCTTCATGTCAAAGTGAGAACACTTTGAATTATCGATCTGAGTTTGAATTATTCTCGGGGGTAGCCCCAAATGTGTCAACCTAGGCCACTTTGAAAAAAAAATTGAAATAGTTAATGCGGTAGCCTAATAAATTGTAGTGTGTGAGGTATATATATATTTGGACTAGTTTAAGTTGTAATCATATAATACCTTATTTGAATTCAAAATCATGTAGGACCAACCTATATTGAAATAATCAGACTGGACACCGCTTCTAGTGAATACAAAGGAACAGTTTTATTAGAAATAAAACTAAATAAAAAATAAAGGTGCAACAACTAAACTAAAGTAATACAGAAAGGAAAAATGAACTAAACTAAACAGTACAGAAGAGGAAAATGGAAACAAGGACACCCCACTCCCAACAGCTGATTAGCGATCCAGAGCAATCTATGGCAGATTCTTTTAAAGGTTACAACCACATTCCTGACAGTTACTTAAGACGAAGGTTAGTCTTAATAGGGGTATCATTAGTAACACAAATATTTGCTTTTGTTAATATTTGATAATTAAAGAATCGTTAAATCAGTCTCATATATATGTTTTGGTTCAGAAGGCAATTCTCACTTTTGCAAGATAAAGACGCTCTTCGCGTCCAGACAATCTAAGAGAATTATCTACTACAAGGAGGCAGTGTGGTCCAGTGGTTAAAGTCCACTGACCAGAAGGTCACTGGTTCAAAACCCACCTCTGCCACTGACTGACTAACTGTGTGACCCTGAACAAGTCACTTAACCTCCCTGTGCTCCATTCTGCAGATGAGATGTTAAATCAATGTCCTATTGTAAGTGACTCTGCATATAATACACAGTTCACAGCCTACCTCTGTAAAGTGCTTTGTGATGGTGGTCCACTATGAAAGGCGCTATATAAAAATAAAGATATTATTATTATTATTATTATTACTATGAAGACAGCTAATTTGGATTCTAGCTTTAAACGCAGAATGATAATTGCCTTGTAAAACCCACATCAATTTGTATAAATCACATACAACAAACAGTTACTATATTGTACTCAAAACGTTAGTTTTACTTTAAGGTCGGCTTATTCTCGAGTTCATAGAGGATAAAAACACTACGTGTTCAAATTCCAGGGTTTTCCTTGCGTTGGGTCTCCACACCAGGGGACGAAAGAAATGTTTTTGCAAAAACAAAACTATTTAACTATTAGGTATTAACTAACTATTAACTATTTAGGTATTCCACTGAAACAGCAAATCCTCCACACGATGTGCACTCTTCACCCGAGTATATCTGGGATATTCCACCGCAGATTCTGGCACTGCTAGCTTAATAACAGACTGAATATAGTTCAGTCTCTGTCGACTTCAAATGATATGTCCAACTATCTTCCTCCGGTGATCAATCGGGACTAAGTTAGAGATTTGATTCCAAGTACTTTTAGGATTTTAGTCGTCTTACGCGGTGGACTCCCACACCAAGGCAAACACGGGAGTCGTTATCCCGTATCAGAGTTTCCGAAAATGGTAAAGCTAATCGCAGGCTGCGGGTCTTCAAATTGTCAAAGTTCAGAGCCTTGTTCTGCATGTCAGGGAGCCCCGATTGAAAGTTGCGCTTATCCTTTTCTAATCCTCTTCTCACCCCGGTGATTGGATAGTTTGTTTATTTGGGGCTGTGTCTGAGTTCATGTGGGGTGATTTCCCATTGGCTGTTCTCATTCCAAGACGGCCCAGTGTTCTCAGTTGGTCTGCTGTTTCGCCCCGGTCGGCTGGATTTATGAGGTGGACTGTTCTCTGTTCGTGGTGTCAAAGCATTAAAAACTCTCTGGGTTTTACCTTGTGGAAGACACTCCTGGTGCCACAGGATTTATTCAACAATGGTGAAGATAAACCACTTATTTAGTTTACGACTCTTTTTAAAAGCATTCTTTGTCAGTGAGGGAGTTCATGACAAGAAACCAAGCAGACACAGAAAAAGGGCTTAGGACCTCCCTGTATTTTCCATTTCTGTTAATTTCATAAACAGAATGATATTATGACCCAACCTTACGTTACAAAATACATTGCCGAACTAGGCTTTTAAATAAAATTATCAAACCATCCGATTTATTTACATTTCAACAGTACAAAAACAGATCTTCTTCAGATTGGCTTTGGGTAAAGTAAATTCTCTGCATCTCAAGGGATTGTATTCAGCTTGGGATCCAAACACACATATAAATATCTATCTATCGATCGATCAAGAGATAGATTGAAACCAAACCCTCGTCGCTAATACAGGAAGGAAATGACGCCTCTAAGCAGTGATCTGATAGGACACACCTCTGATCTTCAACCCAAATGTGCACTAGGCAGCTATCTTGAAAATACCATTGAGACAGAATTAAAATGTATAAGTGTAAAAACTTGTCAGAAAAGAAAAATCACAGGTACGTTATTTAAACAGGAGCAACACGTGGGGACATCTAACACAATATGTTTCGGAACCCCACTACTTACTCTACACTGTTAAAATAATGCTTATGACAAATATTTTATTTTATTGTCTGTGTTATGTTCCAAAGATTACAAGCTTGACATGTTTTGCTTTTAAGAAAGCTTTGAGTGGAGTAGTACGATTTCTGATCTTTGCAAATACTTTATTTCCAATCTTTGCAGATAACAAAACTAGGTAAGGGCACCATATATCCCTTAACTACTCGTCTATCAAAATTGCCCTTATAGACTTGTAATACACATTTTAAGAACACAAGTATAATAAGTCAGAGAAACCTTGGAGCCTGTTTGACATTTTCAGTTGACAGTGATGGATACAACTGTCACATGGTATGACAGAAGGGTCTAAATGCCTTTATTCTTATGCTATTTTTGCACCTTTTCAAGGCTGATGTTCTTGATCATAGTGATGAGATAGATGATAAGAGCCCATGCATTTGAAATTGTATAAGGTAACCCAATATAACTGCATAGCTATATTTCATAAAGGGAAAGACCTGCCATAGCTTTCATTCAAGAGAGAGATATCACAAAAAACCGACTTGATAGATTGACTGTCTGAATTCATGAGAAATGCATACATACATTAAACACCTGATTGGCACAGGACTGTGGATTTTGAGCTGGACTGGGTACAGTTGCTCCTGACAGGAAGAATATAATTTTTGCTTCAAAGAATATATATCACCAGTTTATAAATTGTATTTAAAGACCATAAGATACCTTTACAGGGAAATAATTGCTGGATACCTTGTTCACCAAGCACCTTTAAGGGCCGGCAGGTAATGGGCGCCCCATTTCTTGATGATTTTTCCTGTATATATATATATATATATATATATATATTTTTTTTTTTTTACAGATGTAGTTGCCTACACATTTACATTACCACATGATACATATAAGTAATATATTAAGGTTATACAAATTGTTTGTTTTGCAATCAGAAAAAAATGTTTCTTGCTTTAATAAAGTAAGCATGACAAGACAAACCTGTAAATCAGATTAGCTGGATTCCTTTATTTGACAGCCAGTATGATTAATGCAATACTTACATATTGCAATATTGATGAGTAAATCAGACATATTTGAAATGTTATACTAACTATAGTGAACTTATAAAACTCAAGATTGTATTCTTCTTATCATCCTATATAAGAATTAGTAAAGAATACAAGTTTGTTTTTTCTTTGGGTTCCATTCAGACGTCAGGTTTGAATTTATCCTGTGAAGACAGCCCACCAGTATCATTTTATTTAGCTTTTCATCAGTCCTTTTAGATATTTGAAACTGCAGTCCACCTTAGATGTTGTCTACCTTCAATCAATGGTATTTATTTTCTGATATATATATATATATATATATATATATATATATATATATATATATATATATATATATATATATATATATATGTGAACCAGTATAGTCCACGTAATTATGAGATGTACAAGCAGTGTCTGTTTTGGTGCAGAAGGACGTGACAGAGACCCAGGTCAAGAGCAATTTCTGTTTTAATGGTTTTCCTATTTCTCTTTTTCTTCAATAAAACTAACACACAGAAGTTCTAGTTATAAAGACAAATAATAATGAGAATCAAATAAACACAGTCCAGGCCTTCCTTTGTGGATAGAGTCCCTCAGGTAAGTAGCTGGTTGTTGCATCCAAGTTCCTTCGGTGTTGGCTTGGTATTGTGGTTTCTTTCTCTTTTTCCAGGTTGTAGCGAGCTTCCACCAGATGGCGTTGTGAGGTCTGGTTCGTCTACGTCCTCTACTAACAGGTTTGTACTCCGACTGCCCCGGAGGTCCGTTATGAAGTGTACGGCCCCAACACCCAGCCATCCTTTCGTGAAGGTAAACAACAATACTGCTGTGTAGATTAGAATTAGTAAAGGTGTTCAAACAGTGAGCAATGGGCTTTCTCTAACTCTCACCTCTCCTTTTGCAGGTTCCACTATTCCCTGGACATAAAATAAAGTTGTGTTTCTTTTTAAATAACCCTCTTGACGTCCCTGCCTTTTATTATGCTGTTGATTACTTTCAGATGCACACCGTTCACCTGGTTTAATAAAATGCCCTGTCCGTGGGCATTTGTTACAGTCATTAAGCACCCTGGCTAGAACCAGTTCCTTTGTTCTACTTTTAAACACACACAAGTCCCGTACTTCAATAATTCCGAGAATAAAGGGGAAAACACCGCGTACTCACTACACAGGGATCCGTGTTCTCTGCGTTGCTCCGATGCAGTGGACCCGTCTTGTGAAGATTGTAGTCCGCAGTGTTGCTTCAATGTAGAACCACAATACACTGTACTGCTTTAGAAACAAAGGCTTTATCCGTCTTGTGAAGATTGTAGTCTGCAGTGTTGCTTCAATGTGGTACCACAATACACTGTACCGCTTTTAGAAACAAGGGCTTTATTTGTATTCCTCTGTTTTACCACTGGTTAATGTAACCCACTCGCGCCGAATGCAGCTGCCCACTCTCGTCTAGTATTGGTATCTCCACCGTCCTACTGCTGGTTTGTGTGCCTGATCTCACTCTCCCCCGGCTATCTGATTCTAGCAGCTTTTTAAAGCTGCCGCTGTTACCCGTCATGCAGTGTGGGTTTTCCCCGTTGTTGTTGGGAAATGTAGTTACTGGTTGGTCTGTGTTACTTCTGTCCTGCCTGAGTCTTCCTGACTACACAGAGGACCGTAAGCTGCGTCTTCTTCGGGGTTACTCCCTGTACCTGCTATTTCTAACCCCTTCGAAACTCTTTATATATATATATATATATATATATATATATATATATATATATATATATATATATATATATATATATATATATTGTACATACTTTGCTGAGGCAGACTATGAAATGGCTTTCATTTATGACAAAAACAAATGTCTTTATTATACTGTACTCATTGAGTAGTTAACGATCCTCATACATACTGATGCTGTGTTATCTTTATAGTCCAGGTACAATATATGAAAATAAAAGTATGTTTTAAATCTAAATCAAACCTACTTAGCAATATAGCGTAATTTATTACAGTGCCAAATCCACCCAATCATTTTGTTGTTGGATTGGTAAAAGAAAACTCCATTATTTAGTGTTAACATATGTAAAAGTTATCCAACAAAGCATCTTTCTACGCATTTATTTAACCATACATCACTATATTGAACTTTTCATTTTGGACATAGAGATAAATACACTCCCAGTCTGGATCATATTGAGGTCACTTGCCTAACTGGCAGGGTGATTTAATTTAGAACTGTTTTAGGTAAAAAGACAAACATTTTACGAAACAGATGTTTGATTGAATGTTAAATTATCACCTTGGTTTAATACCAATGTAAATCTATTCAGAATTACACTGTTACAGTTTTGCTAATAGAAGCATTCAGCTTCAGACTTTTATTAACAAACAGCAGCAGTGTAATATTAAGTAGCAATGAAATGTTTTTTTGTTTTTTTTTGTGAATGGAATCTATTAGTTTTATAACCAAAACACACACTGGTAGAAAAAATAAAATGATATAGAGACTATAAACAGTCAAGGTCTAATAAATATGAAGGCACATTTAAATGAAAAGAGCAACTTACAGTATGAAGCATTGACAATACTACATGTTTATTGCTTTATCGGTTTACTGTATTTGAGTTTGTAGCAGGGCGGTAGAGAGCCCTGTACATATTATTTGTTTATTTTTAGATCGGGGTCTCCCCCTCCGCCCCTGTGCAGTGTATTTTGTATTTGTTTTGTTTTATTTATTATATTTATGACGGCGAGGCATCATGTGATGTGTTGTGTATTATGATTTATTTATTGTAAATATGACGGTGAAACGCCGTGCAGCTTTGTTTATTTTTAAAACGTGTTCTGGCAGAGGCGAGATTGGTGCTCGTCCTCTGCCAGGAATAATTAATAAACTCGTGCAGAAGGTGGCCATCTCCTGAATTAATTAAGTGACTCATTTTGTTGCTAATCGGGAGATGGTCACCTGAATATATAAGCCTGCAGCTCTCTGCACTCGTGGTGGGTGTACGAGAGGAGCGAGAGAGCGAGGAGGAGAGCGAGGAGGAGAGCGAAAACCAAAATGAAAACCAAAACGAAAACCAAAACTTAAAAGAATAGACATAGGAACAGTGTTCGTTATTTGTTTTTGTTTAACTATTTATTTTGCTCTGTGAGCACAGTTTCTTTTTGTTAAAATAGTTGATTTAAAGCTTCAACTGTTCACTACTTCTGTCTTTATATCCACCGAGAAATTAAACAGTTGCAACACTGTAATTTGCAACACATTATGCAGAAATAAGTCACCTCAGAGCATGTACTTGCAACTATTAACAAACATACATTGGCTTTATTTAAACCTTCTTCACAGACAAGAAGGATGTATTTCTGTTAGAAATTCTAGCAGGGTGCAACCCATGAAATCTCATTCCTCTAAAAAATATAAATTGCATCAACCTATGAGCTGAAATAGTTAAATTACTTCCTGAATGTAATCAATTCTTGTTTCATTCAGCCTAGAACGTTGTTCAATATTGTTTACATGATTAAGTATCTGTCTTTATCCTGATTGGGTATTGCAATATAATGAAGCAAGAACTGTGGCCATTGAAAATCCATAACTTATTATTTTCATAAGCAATAACTATTCCCAGTTTTCTACTGTAGAAATCTAAACTGCGTCTGTGTCACTAGTTGTAGGCCATGTACAGCTGTTTCCAGGAACAAACAGTTTGATTTGTTTTAATGTACTGTATCCCTGATTCCAGTATAAAATCAATCAAATAACCAAATGATCTTCAATTCAAGAAAAGAGAAACCAGTGATAATCCTCTGAGTGCTAATAAAAGGCTGTTAATGCATTTTGTTTATCGTTTCTTCAAGGAACAGTGCATTCTGCACAAATTTTTAAAAAGTATTATGTAACTATCAATGTTTCCCTCTGGGATTTCATAGGCTGTACATGAATTCAAAACATTGTCTTCCCTGCAATGATGTATAAAATGTGGGGACTTCAACAATGGAAGCCATTTTATTTATAGACGGAGCTCTTCGAACTAAAGCGGTTATTTTGAGGACCTGCCAAAAATGCATCAGCAAATCTTTTATTCTCCTGAGGAAGGAAGAAAAAGTATGTTTGGCCTGAATTGAGTGTCTGTCATTTTCTGACTAAGCCAGTACAGGGTGAGGGATCAATCTCTGTTGAGGAAAAAAATAACCTAATTCAGTTGATACTTTTTTCTATTTAAATATGACAGCACCTATGTTTTCAATGACTTTTGACACTCAGAGTGGAACGTTCTTTTTCTAGACTTCTGACGTCATCGTACAGACTTCTTTAGAGATGCACGTACCAGGTGTGGACCACCTGGACGGTGTTGGCCACTGCCAATTTGGTTTAATTAACACCACTCCATGGGTCAAAATGCATCAAATTCCAGGGACAAATTCAAAACTCTCCATGTAGCTCAGTCAATAAAGCCTTTGCTTGTGGATTCTAAGATCGCTTCAGTGGAATAATAGCAGCGATAACCTATTGACACAACTGTAGCACAGTGCATTAAGAAATCTCTTATGTGCTATAAAGGAATCTTAAGGGAAATATTTAACCATCCTCAAAACGTTTCTTTAATATCATTAAAAAAATCTTACACAGTTGTTGTGAACACCCTTTTTAATGCAATGCACATTTAATTCTTAGTATGGGGTCTTCTGATGCGTGACATCTGAAATATTAGCATAGCCCTTCCTTAATTACCATAAATGATACCCATTGGTGCGGAAGGTTTTTGTAGACCCATGTGTTACCTTTATTTTTATTGTAAACATAGCTAATATGCAGCTTCTCTGCATTTGTTTTTCACAGTTACCTTGCTATAAGGCTATTATCAGTTTATTTCCACTTTTTTGATGACTGTATTATACAGTAACTGAGTGAAAAATCATACAACTACATGTTCTAACTGAGAGACAAATTTAAATATTTACTATACTCTGCAGAAACAAAACATTGAGATGCTTTTGTTAACGGAGTCTGGCTGTCTGACTGCACTGGTTACTATAAATGGCTTGTTTTTCTAAGAAATTCATTGTTATTGTTATTATTATTATTATTTATTTCTTAACAGACACCCTTATCCAGGGCGACTTACAATTGTTACAAGATATCACATTATTTTATACATACAATCACCTATTGGGTAAGTTGGGTTTTTACTGGAGCAATCTAGGTAAAGTACCTTGCTCAAGGGTACAGCAGCAGTATCCCCCACCTGGGATTGAACCCACGACCCTCTGGTCAAGAGTCCAGAGCCCTAACCACTACTTCACACTGCTGCCCCAATACACATTGCAAACGGATCGCTAAGACGCAGGACAGTAAAGCGGTGTTTGGAATTACTGCACATTTTACCAAACATCGATTCTGTGGCAGCAAAGACGGACAATGACAATCTGGCTCTGAAGCAGACTAGACACAAACATGATCCATGGTCAATGCCCTTGGAGTAATTAGAAGCTTTAATTGTACTACTATATGCCTGTGGAACATTTGGTGCCAGAAGCCTGGATTACTGTTCATAGAATCATAGAAATGCCCAAGAAGACTTTTACAAAAGCCTATTGATCTACAGAAGTGCACCACTGCAGAAGGGCTTTCCCTAGCACAAATGCCAATGGGAAGGAGGATCAGGACAAATTTACCTATACATGAAGAGCTTCTGAAGACTCGTGAATCAGTTCAAGTGAAGCAAAGCAAAGAAAGACAAAAGGAGAAACAAAACCATTTCCACCACAGGAGAGCAAGAAGGTTATTTTGAAAAGCGCAGGTTCTGTGTGATTTGTGCCAGCATTTAGACTTTGTAAACGATTGTAAATGAAGCCCATTCTGTTCAAATGTTTATTTATTCATGTTATTTTGATTATAGGATGTCTGTAAAAAAAAGCATAGCTTCAGTTGTGTATATGCGCTTTATGTAGGCAATATAAACCCATCTATTGAAAAAAAAATGTTAATACTTATTTACATCGTTTCAGTTGTACAGTTTTGTATGTATATGATATACCTGTATATACACACATTGATTTTCAAATATTTGTTTATTTCATTTTTTACCTTTTTTGAGTTTGCGTGTTATGTAATATGTCTGGATATAAACATATTTCTGTTAAAATGTTCGTTTATTTACAATGTTTCGGTTGTGTAAATGCTTTATATGATGTTCCTGAATAAAACTATGAATTATATTCAATTGTTTGTCCTTTCATTAATATTTATGTTGTTTTGACCTGTCATGGTTGTTCTAGGTATGCCTATAAAAACGGTCGTTCTAGTCACAAATATACAGTACCGGTAACAATTCAGTTATAAAGATAAAAGACAAAGTTACAAATACAGTACAATAAAAAATGGCCGTCCATTATCTTCACTCAGGTAATTTTTATAAGTGAGCTTCTGAATAGGATTCACAATTGTATAGATCTTCTTTAAGATAAATTTATGGTAAAGACTTCAGAAAAAAATAAAATAAATAAAAATAAATTTAAACTTAATTTAAAAATGCTGGTTTCTGGTTTCTAAATTGCTTTTCTTGTATTAGACAAAATAAGATTTTTTTCCTCCACATCGATGAACAGTTGGTAAGGAAACACAGACAAGATGAACCCAATTAGAATGTGGGGATTACCAGGAGAAGGCACCTCAGACATAACTGCTTGATCCAACATTTGCTTTTAATTTTGTTTGCTTTTGTACTCAAACAGCAAAAACTAACTAGTTCGAATAATTGTCATCCATAATTCCTAAGGACCTCTGTGTGTAAGATCAATTCATAAAGCTCATTAAACAGTGTACGATTATATTGTGGTTCCCATGAGACACCAACTAAAAGCATCATCTTACATATTCCCCTTACAGTTTGTATATATGTTCATGTATCCACAAGCATTCATCCCAACCAGTGACTGCATATGATGGTGAAGATGTGTTTTAATGCCCAGCTGTTACCCCTGGGGCCTCAGCCCATGTCTCAGAGTGGAGTGAAAATCATCACTGAAAAGGTCATACAGATAATACGTTTTTACTTATAAATTATTATTATTTAGCAGATGCCTTTATCCAAGGCGACTTACAGAGACTAGGGTGTGTGAACTATGCATCAGCTGCAGAGTCACTTACAACTACGTCTCACCCAAAAGACAGAGCACAAGGAGGTTAAGTGACTTGCTCAGGGTCACACAGTGAGTCAGTGGCTGAGGTGGGATTTGAACCGGGGACCTCCTGGTTACAAGGCGGTTTCTTTAACCACTGGACCACACAGCCTCCTAAATGAATGTGTGTGAGCCAAGGTTATTCGAAAAGAGTATATTCGACTTAACTTGAAAATCAACAATTCTTTCCAGAGTTTACTTCAGAATATATAGATGTACAAATTAAATATTTAAAGGACTTTTCTGGCTGCTTTTAAATGTGTAATTCTATGAGAGGAATTTACAATGTAAAACATGGAGAAAGGAATACAATGCTTTCTATAACATGGTATGGTACCAGTGGTTTTATTTTTAAGAAATGACATGTATGCTATAATATATGCTTCTTTAAAAATGTGACATGACATACACAAGATTCATGCAATTGTTTAATTGGCTATAATCACTTTAAATGATTTCACTGGTTTCAAAATTGAAATAATGATGCTTTTTTAATCACTGTAAAGCCAACACAAGATGGAAAAGGAAGGTCTAAAATAGGTTTAAATGTAACACCTGTGATGTTATGTGAATTTAACATACATAATAGACGGCCTCTAGAGCCGAAAGGGATGGAGAGTTTGTTTTAGCTGATGCGTATTTTCAAGATGGCTACTGAATAAAACACATTGAAAACTCACGCCTGTTTCGTGTTAGTAAAATACAAACAAAACATGGTGTCAGAACTGGTTATCAAAACTTGAAGGACGGAAAACATAAAGGAACTCTTTACGGAGACGGTCTGGTGAAACACTGTGAGTAAACAAAAGAGAAAAAACGCTTACGTTGAACGCTAAAGCCTGCTGAAAAAACCCCCAAAAAACCCAAAGTAGAAAAAGTAAGAGCTACGAGTTATCCCCTGTAAAGAAAACAAGCTGTAACTGAGATCAAAATAGACTAAAACCTCCGTCGGGTATGCAAATGTCTGAAAATTTAAACAAAGGTTTAATATCTATTTAACTGCAAGCGGCACTGAAAACGAAGATGACAAAACAAATGTTCTATCATTCTACATGTAGTCAGGAAAGATGTGTTGGACATTTACAAGTTTCCAGTTCAGGGATGGTGAGAATATGGTTTACGTGTGATTATGCACAAACTTGAAGAGTACTTTGTGCTGAAACGAAATGAGAGTTATACGTTTTTCACAAGCAATCAGAAAAGGGGAGAAGCTTTGATCAGTACTTAACAGAGACCCATGTGCGCAGTAAAACATGTGAGTTTGGAGATTTGAAAGAATCTGAATCATATGCAGAATACCAGACAATGGGCTCCAAGAGAGACTGCTAAGAGAGCAAGATTTAACCTTGGACAGGGCTGTAAATATGTGTAGAGCAGCTGAATCAACCAGATCACAACTTAAAGAGCTGCACAAAGAAAACAAGAGTGCTGTGCATGCTGTAATGAATTCTGATACAAACAAAAAACATCTTTCAAAAATGGAGCAGCCTAATCAAAAGCCATGTGATAGATGTGGGTATAACCATAACCCTAGAGCCTGTTCTGCCTATGGGAACTCCTTCAGTAAGTGTGGGGAAAGTAACCACTTTGCTAAGTGCTACAAAGCAAAAAGTGAGCAAAACAAGGTTCACACAGTGAAAGAAGATGAGCCTGAAGAGTTCTTTGTAGATTCCATTGAGCTGTGCGCTTCTGAAAAAAGGGAATGGATTGTGCCTTTAACTGTGAATGAGGATATAATACTATTCAAGCTTGACACTGGAGCACAACTGAACCTGATGTAATTGCAAGACTACAACACTCTGCATGAAAAATAAAAAAAAACTCAGCCAGCCAAGATAAAAGTAACCGGTTACACAAGAGAGAATATTCCAGTAAAAGGAAGCTGCATTGTAACAGGGAAGCACAAAGGCCAGCAGCTTAAGGCATCTCTGCTAATTGTAGCAAAAGATGTGCAAACAATCGTAGGCTTAAGTGCCTGTGAGAAACTC
>CM060249.1:103539183-103593709 GCA_030684275.1 Acipenser oxyrinchus oxyrinchus
TATATATATATGTATAGGTAGCAGGTGCTAAATCTTTAACAGGTATGACACCTTGATCACCTATCACATTTGAAAAGCGATGTAGTTTCCTTCCCTCTTGAAGGACTATATTCTTTTGATTGCTCCCGGGTGACTGGTGTCGATGTTGCTGTGAGACCCGACCATGAAGTAGAAAGTTGTCTGAGGACCACAGCCTTCCATTGTTTTTCTTTTACTGTGTTTTCTTAGTTGCATTTTAGCCACTTTTATCTGTTTTAATATTAAGTGTATTTTAACCATTTACTAAAGTAATATAACAGTGCTTGTTTTTTTATTACATTTGTAAACAGCAATATATCTTCTGTTTTGTGGTGATTCCTGTGGCAGTCTGTCTCGACTGCCGGAGGAGTGAGGAAGTCACAGGGGGTTTTCTTTCTTTTCTTGATTATTGATTTGTTATCATTGTGTTATTTTGTTCACTTATTCGATTGATTGATTTTGCTCACTTTGCATATTAATTATAGAATATTTGGTTTATCTTTGGGATTGTTGTTGCACTTTTAATATTTCTTTTGCACGCGGTGATTTCTTTCTTTTCTTGTATATTGATTTGTGCACTGTGTTATTTTGGTCACTTATTTGATTGATTGATTATTTGGTTTATCTTTGGGACATTTGTTGTACTTTTAATATTTCATTTGCACATGGTGATTTTTGGTATTCTCCCGGCTGTGGACGAAAGGCTGTTTTTAACAATTCTCTGGGTATTACCATTCAGTATAATTGTGCTCTCATATTATACCTTAGAACTGCTTTTGCTTTAGGGGTCCCTCTTCTCCTAGGTATTGATAAAAGGGTGGCGTAGTCAATCAAGACCATTAGGGGGTGCTATATATATATATATATCTATATACAGACCTGGGTGACCATTTCCATCACTTCAAACAGGGCATGTTGCCTCCTCAACCGCTGAGCTCAACTCAGCTTCAAAAAGATGTAATTCCCACTGTAAGGATTGTGGAAGCAACTACAATCATGTTGCTGTTTATCTTAAGCCATGTTATTAATGATACTTGACAACAGTGATTAAATTCAATTTAAACATATTTATTATAGCTACACTATTCAAAGATTAGCATTAAAAGATTATCTAGATGCCATATATTTTATCTAGATGCCACATATTTATATTTGTTATTGTTAACCAAAATAACCCTTATTTCAAACATTACAATGAACCCTTCACACAACCCCTACCCCCTGGAAACAAAGAACCAATTCAATGGTGGGGCTACGGGGATGCAATCAGATTTTACACTTGCTGTGTTGGCCTCATTAACATGCTTCCCTGAGCAATTGTTTAAGGAGGTGCACAGCTGTGCCTTTGTGTTTCAAACTAACGTACTCTGGGCAGATCTTACCAAAGCACAGATGCTGGTACAAGGTATTGAAAACACAATACGATAGTAGCTTGTGACGGATACAAATACAGTAGCGAAGAGACAGAGAAAGCTATCAAGAAACTATATTGCTTTAAAACTATTTATTTGTTTTAATCAAAAACCCATGTCACCATACTATAGTTACATGCACACAGTGTTCTATCTTTACATCAATCTAAACATTAAACAATTCGTAGTTTCCAGAAGTACTGTATATATATAATCAAATCAATATTTGGTGTGACCACCCTTTGCCTTCAAAACAGCATCAAGCATCAATTCTTCTAGGTACACTTGCACACAGTTTTTGAAGGAACTCGGCAGGTAGGTTGGCCCAAACATCTTGGTGAACTAACCACAGTTCTTCTGTGGATATAGGCAGCCTCAGTTGCTTCTCTCTCTTCATGTAATCCCAGACAGACTCGATGATGTTGAGATCAGGGCTCTGTGGGGGCCATACCATCACTTCCAGGACTCCTTGTTCTTCTTTACGCTGAAGATAGTTCTTAATGACTTTCGCTGTATGTTTGGGGTCGTTGTCATGCTGCAGAATAAATTTGGGGCCAATCAGATGCCTCCCTGATGGTATTGCATGATGGATAAGTATCTGCCTGTACTTCTCAGCATTGAGGAGACCATTAATTCTGACCAAATCCCCAACTCCATTTGCAGAAATGCAGCCCCAAACTTGCAAGGAACCTCCACCATGCTTCACTGTTGCCTGCAGACACTCATTCGTGTACCGCTCTCCAGCCCTCCAGACTTTGTGCAAGTGTACCTAGAAGAATTGATGCTGTTTTGAAGGGAAAGGGTGGTCACACCAAATATGGATTTGATTTAGATTTTTCTTCTGTTCACTCACTTTGCATTTAGTTAATTGATAAATATAATCTAGTAACATGTCTATTTTTGAAAGCATTCTTACTTTACAGCATTTTTTCACACCTGCCTAAAACTTTTGCACAGTACTGTATATATATATATATATATATATATATATATATATATATATATATATATATATATATATATATATATATATTTGCATCAATCTTAACACAACTACTTAGTAGTTTTTACTTAGCTTTATCCAGTTGACAAGCAGTAATTGAGTCCATTAAACAGAACATTAAATATGTAAGTGACAAGGCACAGATAAATATGAAAAGGTGCCAATTGTTTTATGATTCATCTGTGTCACAGTGAATTTGAGTCATGCTGCAGAAAGAGATGTTTTATTGCTAGCCTCAGAATGCATCTCTATTTTTTTATTTTGTACTTGTTTATTTTATATGAATGCCGAGGTATGGCATCAGGTTCTGCAGAGCTTTCAGTTTGCATGATCGCTGGTTCACGCCCAGCCCCCATCCTGTTACACAAGCTTGGGTACGCTTTATCACAAATGGTTGGCTGCATTGTCATATATTTAAATTGTGATTGACTATAAATTAATGCATTACGGCTTACTTATTTAGCATTATCAGACTTCATCTTTCAGTCTGCTTCAGCCATAATAAGCAGTGTCTTCATCCCCAAATCATTTTCACATTATCTAATAAGTACTCTTTGCAGCTCAAAACTATTAACATTGGACTTGACAAGAAAAATCAGTATGGTAGAAAATCAATATTGTATTAGACTTCTACTAAAGTATCATTTTGGTGCATTTTCTTTGGTAAAAAAAATAGCAAGATTTGTAGTAAAGAACATTTTAAAATTCCATTTTCTCCAAGAAGCATGATTTATTTTTCATTTCAGTAGATATTGGTTGGTTTCTGACTCAATTTTAGTATTTTTTTTCACAGCTTTCAACAACGTATGTATTTCAGATTAAATATTAGAAGCCTTTGAACATTCTAAAGTTTTTAAAAAAGGCCTACAACATGTGCATGGATGTTTATAAGAATTGCATTTAATTATGGTTTTCACGTCAATCAGCATCTGACCTGAAATCCCTTCTCTTCCTAAAACGATGCACTGGAAGCCAGGATACATTAATACATAGAATATAAATGCTTTCCATCAATTAGTTTAATTTACCATACAGCAATGTAAATCTAACGACATTTGGGGGCTTATTTATTTTTGTTCTGTCTGTTTTTTCACACTCAACTGTTATAATGTTGAGCATTCTCAAGAAATACTTTTACATTATTAAATACTATTTTAAAATGTAAATTGTAACCAGTATCTTGCTTAGTTTAATAGTGTATATGTTTTATGTGTACTACATAACTTACTCTAGCCTGTTCTGACCGTAGTAAGAATAGGCTACTAATATAGCAGAAAGAAATACAGTGGGAATCGCATGTTCCAACCACAGTGATGCCAAGTCAACCGTCACAATTTGTGGCACAGTCAGAACAAATTTAGGGCTTGTTGCACCAGCAAATGGATGAAATAAGCTGCTGGTTCACAGTGCCTACCAAATGTGATAGACAGATCATTTTACCAATCAAAGCTGAATTATTAGGAATTTAGTTACTCTATTATAATGTAAAAACATATAGACAAAAACATAAAATGCATCATGGGTGACAGTCAAGGGGTTAATGTGAGACTCTCTTGTTCTTTATCATAAGAATATTTTCGAATAAGAGGAGGGTATTGGGCCCATCTAAACTCATTCGGTTCTTATTAGTTGATTGATCTCAGAACTTTGTCAAGTTGTGTCTTAAAGGATCTAAGTGAGCCTACCTCACGACACAGGAGATCAACTATCTATTTATCCAATTATAAAAAACACAAATATTCAAACCTCTTCATCAGAGTACAAGACATTAACAAAAAACTAGACTTGCATCTTATTATTTTTCCATGAGTGAACCATTGTTTGTATTCACGTCCTTTCAGCTTTTTACTACTGTACTAAATAAATCATTTTTTTTTCTTTCCATGTTAAACTGATCTGTAGAACAAGATAAAACAATCAATGCTGGTTTTATGGTACTTGTTCTGCCTGACTTGCAGAGTACACATATAAAACTTCCTTTGTAGAGGACTATTTTTAAAAGCTATCATGATTAATTAAATCAAGTTTGCAGTTCATGAAGTGCCCTTCAAGAAGGTTTATATTTTTTACACTTCCAGTGAAAGTTTCTTTAATTTAATTTCAATAACTTAGATGTCTCTGAAGGTGACAGTATTAATTATTGCATACAGTGAGCGTCACAAACAGCAGGAAACACACTTCTTAAATGATCATATTCACATTATTGTGTTGGTATCTCATATGTAACTGGCCTAAGAATGAGAAGTAAAATTAAAAGTGCAGTAACCCTACCAGAGATCCATAGACTGTGTGGTCCAGTGGTTAAGGAGGCTGTGTGGTCCAGTGGTTAAAGAAACCAGGAGGTCCCTGGTTGAAATCCCACCTCAGCCACTGACTCATTGTGTGACTTAACCTCCTTGTGCTCCGTCTTTCGGGTGAGATGTAATTGTAAGTGACTCTGCAGCTGATGCATAGTTCACACACCCTAGTCTCTGTAAGTCGCCTTGGATAAAGGCGTCTGCTAAATAAACAAATAATAATAATAATAATAATAATAATAATAATAATAATAATAATAATAATAATAATAATAATACAGAAGCTAATCCGTCAGAGCAAAGACGGCAAGAAACAATGAATGCTGGAATAAAAAAATAAACAAGTGTTGCAAAGTGGTTAACAGTGTACAGGTGCAGAGGTGATATGGTGAGCAATAACAGACAGACAATCAGTACATTTACATGACAAAGCGTTTTCTGAAAACTAATGTTTTTGGAAAACTGAATCAGAAAACTGATTTTCTTAAAACGTAACTTTTCTGTGTTTACATGATTAACGATAGAGAATCTAATTAGAATTCAACTGTATGCATGGATGAAGTTTTCGGAAAACGCAGGATATTTTCACATGCAAAGTACTGTAGTAACCTATGTACGATTTGAACAGACCGGATATTTCTGCGACCAAACAGAGACCAATCCAATAACTTGTGCTTTATCGAAGTGTCAGGTCTTACATTCAAAGATTACTAACCTATACCTCTATTCAGATTCCCCAAAATGTGCAATCAACCTTTCCAACAGCTCATCCTGTTCTGTATTACCAGTTTCTTTTGCAGATATTATTTTAAATTCTCACGTCATTTTAAAAGTGGAAAACATTTGCTGCTTCAGTATGGGCTATTAACAAATACATACAGACTTTAACAAATGTATTACTTTATCCCTCACTAGACAAATGGATGCATGCAGACTGACTACAGAGTGTTATTATTTTCTCTGTTTTGTAAAACAACATGCAGGAGAAAAGGGTCAAACTGTGCACATGCGCAGTATGCTATTTCAATAAGTTTTCTGAAAAGTGTGTTTGCATGATATACATTTCGTTAGTTTTCGTTAATTTAATTGGACATTTCTAGGTGCTGTTTTCTGAAAACTGACTCGGAATATTCCGATACATTTTCTAAAAACGGTGTTTACATGACTTTTGATATCGGAATTAGATTTCTGAAAACTTAGCTTTCCGAAAAATATCGGAATTCTTATGCTCATGTAAATGCACCGAATGATAATCCAGGTGCAATGGTTGTTTATTTATAATCCAAAGTCCAATGACAAACGGTAAATAATAATGAATAGTAGTACACAAGGCTGTGTACTACACAGTTTAACCCAGGGGTTCAGTCCTGAAACAATAAACACAGTCTTGAATACACACACAATACACAAACACGGTTACCAGTCCAAAGTGAGTGTTGCAGTGCTCATGGTGCAAATACAATTTATTGTGTAACAAAGTGCAGTGTTGTCCGGGTTTTGTGGTGGCCTGTAGCGACATCTCCGGATCGTGTTAGCCATCTAATAACAACAAACAAGTACAATTAGACACGACAAAACAAACAAAACACTCACGATAAACAATACGGGTCTCCTTCCGGTTCAGCGTTAACCATAACAAAGGAACAGATCACCTCGCTACATCCCCTTATATAACGTCAATCATGACCCCTTGGTTAACGATTGCAACCGCTCCTCCAATCTGCGGCTGCCACATCCAGGTCGGTGTGTACCGTAGCTCCGCCCCTTTCTAGATGACTTCCGTCTAACCCTGGGAATGAATTGTCTGGCCATCCAGTCCAGGGCACGCTGTTCCCTTTACACAGCGCCCCCACAGGTCAGCAGAGAGATTTATCACCAAGAATCATTCTGTCTCTGTCCCACCAATACATAGAAAAGAAACATCTTTTAAGAACTGTAGTATAGTTTGCAACAATTTTGGGAATATATTTGTTATTCAGTTCTTCAAAAGCATAGTGAAAATAGTTTCAATGCTCAGGCTGAGGAGGCTTAATATTTTCAGCACACCCCTAATGATTATGATTACATGTGCACATCCGTAGTGGTCATTTTTATATCAGCATCTTCACAGAAATTCATCCTTGCTCAGGCTTGTTATTTTTTTCTATCAATATCAAAGCTTGCTGTAGCTATATCAATGTTTATGTGAATGCAGACAATTAAGTCAAAAACTTCTAAAAAGCAAGAGCCTGTGTGGTTTGTATACAGTGTCAAAATAATTTCTACATAGATACTAATAATATAATGTAGCAGCGACCCTGTTCTGAAAAAAGATACACTGATGCAAGTTGCTGTTGGAAATGTTTAGTTAACATTGACTTCCCGGTCTGTTAAGTAGTGGAAAATCCAAGAGATTATGCAATGAAATAAAAAAAAGAAACATGATTTTATAACATGTGAAAGGGTTACAGACCCATATCAATGATGGAGAAGAAGCTTCTGTGTGATCCTTTATGCAAAGAGACTTGCAGGTAATTGCATTCTGTTCAGATTTTATAAAAGTGTTTTATAAGGCCAGTTTAGATGCCCGTGGTGCCTGCATCTCTAATGAAAGTAGACAAGATATGGAGCCAGCCCGACAGATACAAGGGTTATCTAGTCTGTACCAAAGGTTTAATACAAAGGTATTTATTATAAATACAATCAAATAGTTTAAAAAACAAAATACAAAAGGTAAATGTAGACCTTGACAAACAGCAAAACTATACATTTTAGATACGAATAACATGGAGCCAAATGATTTTAATTTTAAATGTTCTATCATACAGCAAAGCAAATGTGATGGGCATTGTAAAATATATTAAAATCAAACAAACACATCAATTGGTACTTGTCACATTCTGAATCTGTCTTCTGGTCTTGATGTAATTCACTCTGATTAAATTGGCAGAAGTTATGATTGAGGAAGTTTCAGTGGGTAACATCATTAATTTGAACTCCATGTCATAGTGGGTTAGTAGCCTAGCAACCGTGTATTGGACATGGTGCCTTCGCACAGATTCCTTTTGTTATATCAGCACCAATGTGCAAAAACCCAAGCTAAAAACTCCTTATAATAAATTTAGACTGGACAGTGGAAGGAGGTGGATGCTAGGTTTATTAAACATTCGTCTTCTACACTGTGGAATACAGAAATGCAATTTAACAAATGTTATATTTTTATTTTAAGATATCTACTACTACATCAGGTTGAAGTAATTTGTGTTTGGAAGTCTTTCAGATAGTGTTGCACTTGGTCATTTTACCTGGAGGGTTCAATGGCTTTTTTCCTGTCATTAATCAAGCTGCTTCCCCTATTGAGTGACATGTTTTCAGCTGTAACATTATTTCACACAAAAGACACTGCTGAGGTGAAATGACCTAAGATTCCCTGTGACCAAGGCATGGAAACTGATAACTTTCTTTAATATAGTGTTGTGCCAAATATCATCAAAAGGATTTGAAAGTGCAAAACAGGTAAGATTTATTTAGTTTGTTTACTACAATCACCTTATAATTAATGCAACAACAATAGCAGAAGAAAATAGTTTGTGTTTTGAATATGTTCCTACATTTTAAGGAGACTGATGCCATGGAGGCAAGCACAACAAAGACAGTAAAATATGGTGTGACAGAATAGCATCAGAAATGAGATTAAGTCAGGAAGCTGCAGTGAAAGTGCACTTTTACTAATGAAACAGACACAAAACACAGGAACAAATAAGCATAAGAACCAAAATAAAATGTTTAAACAAAATAAATCCCTACTTTCCAGGCTGGGTAGTGTCGTCGTCTTCTTCTTCTTCTTCTTCTTCTTCTTCTTCTTCTTCTTCTTCTTCTTCTTCTTCTTCTTCTTCTTCTTCACCACCACCAAACAAAGGATTTGGCATCCCTTTTATACCATGTGGCTGTGTCAATAAAGACCCATCCACATTCCACACATGTATTTGGCAGGGATGGCATTAATCCCATCACTGCCAAACTTACATTGAAAATAATTATTCTTTCTTGAAACAGAAAGCAAACACACACTATTTACTCATTCAGGGTTTCCACGCTGCCACATATTTGCAAAACTGTGTAAGATAATGACCAAGGTCCTACAGGGTCTGGAACCAACTCCCCAGTAATGTTGTTGAAGCTGACACCCTGGGATCCTTCAAGAAGTTGCTTGATGAGATTCTGGGATCAATAAGCTACTAACAACCAAACGAGCAAGATGGGCTGAATGACCTCCTCTCGTTTGTAAACTTTCTTATGTTCTTATGTTCTTTTGTAAGTGACTCATTTAAAAAAAAAAAAATTATACTGTATATCAAGCTAGATACCCAGTTGTTTTTTGACGGAATACATATGATATACAGTATATATTACTAACCATGTGTCTTTTTTAAATTAAACTATGCATTCTTTTTATTAAACTATTCTTTGCTGTGAGATGCTATTCAACATGCTGTAGATTACCTCCTTTGTTATGTTACTGTCACCTACTTGCCAAGGAATGCATGTTGCTAACATTCATTTGTTTATATTACTCATATACTGTATAATATATTATAAATATTTGTGAAATGTATATATATATATATATATATATATATATATATATATATATATATATATATATATATATATATATATATAGGGTTACAGTATGCTTGTCATTATCTTTCGGGAGTTCAAGCAATAGTTGATTTAATACTAGTGTTAACACTTATTTCATTAGACCACTTTCATTAACACTGTTATAATTCAAATTTTAAGTGTATGACTTCTTATTCACCTTCAGTAATAATATAATTTATCATGTTCTATTTTTATAACATACCTGTCTGGTATTGGACACAGTGTTCTGGTCTCATTCCCCTTGATGTTAACTCCCAGTTCAATCCTGTCTTAAACAGAGTGATTACAAGCCATTTCTGTCAGATTATTGTTCAGGGCCTTTGTACCAAAAATATGCTTCAAGGTCTCGGACAGTCTGCCTGGTTTCAATTGTCCAAGATTTGTTACGGAAGGGACATCCCTGGTATATTTTACTGCTTCTAGATGATTAATAACACTGACCTTTTACGGATTTGAAGGGAATGAGAGAAAAATCAGACAGTATGATAAAAAAAGATTAAAGTGCTGCTTATTTAAAATATTGCAGAGTATTTTCCTAAGTCGGGTTGACCTTTGCCTCCTTGTTATTCATTACAGAGGATGTATTTGACCACCATATCTGTCAATATGATGGAATCAAATTGACATAGATTTGTATGATGACCATCCCCCCTCCACTCCACCCCCTGAATTTGTTTTACATAATCATGTTATACATTCATTAAATGTAATGTCCAATACAGTAGTCCGTAATACAGTTACTTTTGTAAAACAAAAAAAGGGTAAGTTAGAACGTCCAGTACATTTAACCAACAAACAAATCATTGTCATTCACTTATTTATTTTGGATCTGAATGATATAGTAACTGTTAACTGAAGCATCCTAATCAAGTTTCATCAGTATTGGAGTTCTATATGTAAAACACAAAAGTGTGACTATTCATACACTAGCGAGAGACAAAGAAGAGACCAAAGAGAGTCTGAATACAGTGTCATGTTTTCATTACTGTAACATCCATGAATGCGCTAAGAAGAAGAGGAAGAATGGTTTGATTCTTCAAGTAACTGTAAACTGGAAACATTTAACATTTAACACAGTATGTCTGTTCTAACCAAGTTACCTTCATGAACATCCACATTAACCACTGCACTTCTGACTAGTGAAACTCAACGAAGGAATGTTGTTTCACTTATATTGGCATTTGCTATTGCAATATGCACAGGGTGTTTATAATATTAGTAGTAGTCACAGTGGAATGGAGGAGATTAAGTAAGATACTAAGACTGCAAGTCCTGTTTAAATTAAATTCTCATCTTCACTGACTTGGTGTGTACAATCCAATCAAAATAATCTTGACAGATTAAGAGGGCTGAATGAACAGTATTTAAAAACAAGAACATACTGCAACAATGAAAACAAATCTTAACCGATAACAATTTACAACAAATGGAACTCTGAGAAACCTGATAAATGTACATTTAAGCTGTAATGCATTTGTTTTTATTAATCTGCAAGATGCTTAGGCTCAACCTGTAACATGCGGCAAACAACTGGTCCAGTCCAGTCAGTGGCTGTGCAGCAGAGCTCAGTATCTCTGCATTTGTTTGTTTACTCTGAGACTGTTCTTTCCAAACCAGTATGTCACTCTCATTGGCAACGTTTCCAAAAACCCTAACTGGTACGCTATTTTCATTCCTTTATAATATAATACAATTTAACATTGTTTCATTTGTCTGCTTTTAAGTGGAGGTGGGCATCAATGTATTTTAATTGAAGTGAGGCTGTGCATTTCTTTATGAAGTGTCGATAACAAAATCATTCAAATAATTTCACTTATTTTTCTCTTCCATTAGCTACCCAGTTTATTAAAAACACAAACACGCCACATTTGAGACCTATATAATTAATGGATATGCATCCTGGAGAAAAAATATTGAACTATCTTGTTAGCTGCACATACTGAAGCAAAGTTAAAATAAAAATTACATTTGGGAAATTCAGTATAGTAAAATAAATGTAAAATAAACTGCTAACCATACAGCAATGCAAAAACCATTCAGTTCAATAGTGATGGGTGTATGTACTGTGTATTTCACACATACTTTTTTTATAGATACATTTTGTTCCTGAGGTACTCTGTGGCAGAGGCTTTGCATGTGTAACGGAGTCTATATCTGTAACTATACGAGGCAGGCATTAGGACTGTGGTAGACTTAGGGTAGCCTGCTGTCCACAAGTAAAATTGTGTTTTTGGCACCAAAGCCATAATTGTTGAGGGCAGAGGACTTGATTGGCTTGGAATGTTTCCTTAACAAGCTTGTTCACAGCCAATTATACCTTCCCATCCTCAACAGGTGGTATATAAACCTATTGATTAGCTTCAACCAGCTAGCAAGGACTTCATGTGTGGCTAGGGAATTGGTGTATTTGTGTAAAAACTGTGTTGTAAAAGTTATGTGAAAAGGTGACATATTTGTTAAGTTTGGTTTGTAGGAGTTGACATAAGCTGTCTGTTTTTAGTTAGTTTTGTAAAAAGTGAAATATCCTAGCATATTAGGTAGGACTCAGTGGAAGTTAGATTGTGTTTTGTTTATTTTCTTAAAGGGCCAGTAGCCTACTTTTTTGAACTCTAATAAAAGTCTGCGAGAGCGCTAAACTGAAGTTTCAGTGTCTGGATCTACTAATTCAAGAGCACAGACCAGCGTTGATCTAGGGGCTACATCACAAGCTCCCATTTACTTTTAAAGTATTCTTTAAAATCTATTGATTATAACAAGTAGCATTCTGCCCATTCAAAGGTGCCGTGTTTGTAGGCTATAATTGGTTCAAATCCTATATCAGAGCAAGGTTAAAACTGAAAGTTCCACAACCTGTTTATAAAGCAGCTATTTTACCACTGTAACACTTGTTGTCTTTTGACAATGCACAAAATCCTACCTATTACGAAAGCCAACATCATACATGTCTGCTTTGAAGGAAGATTGCAGGTGAGATATCATCATTGGTCTCTCTGGGTTTGTTGAAATAGAATGCAGCTATACAGTAAAGCAGATCACAAAAAAAACGTGTGTGTGTTACAAGTTAAAAACGCCAGGAACTGCATATGGGGTTGTACCACTTTTATCACGCACTTCATGAATGTGAGTATGTGAGACCATAGTGCAGCATGTAATCAATAAGACATGACTGGGTGTTGGTTGTGCTGGGTTAACCACACCCAGCGGCGAAGCATGAGGTCACAGGCCAACACCCCTGGAGTGTCTTATTGTGCTTATAAAATCCAATGTATCTACCGCCCAACATTACTGAAATGCACATACACTGCGAATGCTGTCTGGTTTCCATGTTCCTACCAGGCTCCTATTTTTTTTCTAGTACGCTCCACTTGGGACCTTTTAAAGCTGCATAATTGCTGTCTTCTCTTCTTCTCAATAATGAATTAGTGACATTGTATAAATCTAATCAAAATCATCCACTTTAAAAAGTGCTTTATCAATATCTACAACAGCCAATAGTTACTGTTATATGATTAGAAATTTAAAAATTTGGTGAAAACGCCTTGGCGTATGTTTATTGCAAAGAAACCAAAACCGTTTAACCAAACAAAACAAAAACCTAACCCTTCTTTGGGTCCTAACTAAATGCAGTGACGTCCCTGTCTGATCGGGGACAGGCTATTCCTGTTTACCCCAAAGCAAAAACAACATGTTTGGTATGCACAGTAAGACAATGGAATAACTTCATCAGGACACATGAAAAATAAATTGCAATTACATTTATTGTAGTATGTTGGCACCTGCTGATGGGAAATGACAACTGTTGTAGCGTTTGAGGTTTGCACCATCATCAAAATCGGGCCCAAAGAGTCTGTCTTGTCAGTCAAGCTAAATAAAAAATAAATGCTTTTCATACCCTATTGAGTAAAAAAAATATATAACAATATGTATTTAATTCTTCATTCAGGATGCCATTACTATTACTAAACTAGCACTTCTTGACAAGAAAAGGGTTTCATTGATGTCAGTTTGGCATTTGCAAAATGGATTTGTGTTGACATTTTAGATGTTTGTCTATAAAATGCACCCAAGCCTGACATTACACAAACCAATATATATTTCATGTATTTGAAGCACACCCGACTTTATTTATAGAATTATCTAGGAGCAGTTTCAGTATGGTCCAATATATACCAAACATAAACACGTCACACATTTGCATGTACAAAATACAGATGAATTGAATGAACTGTTGTCAGGGCTGTTTATGTAGAATGAAATTAACAGAAATGTGAACCCAGAAGATTATTTCATAATTCTGCAAGTGGACACTAATTCTTCGAAATATAAAACATTAGCAATATACAGTATAATTTTCACATACTCAAAAAGGGGCAGGTCTCTCAAGGATGGAAATCAGAGAGGGGAAAAAAAAACTGAAGTCAAACTTGGACAGGGGCCCAGACATTAATGGGTCTCAGGATGGTAATGTGAGGTGGTTTACTACTTTAAACAGTGGGCTACTCTGCATACATAAAATATTCCAATGCCTTGCAAACTACATTTAAGGCTGCCCATGAGTAAAAGTGTATTTAAATACTATTAGAAATTGAAGCAAATACATTAATTTACATCAGTAGAAGAACTTATGTTAAAAAAGGAGAATGTCTCAAAAGGCTTTAGCGCTGTACTATAATTCCTGCGTACTGTATATAGTGTGTCCGTATGTTGTATGTCTCTTATAAAAGATTAATCCCATCCTCTACAATGGTATATTATGTCAAAAGGGCCCCAAGGTTACTCATCTATTATTATAAAAAGGTATATAACTGGGCTTGCTACTTTTCCATTTTAATCGGTAAAGCTTGTTAAACGTCGAGTTTGACTGAAATAAATTTATAGATGATAAACGTCAGTAAAACCACTTGCTTTGTTCTTACCAAAAATAATAAGTCTTTGTAGTCTTTGTACTTGCTGTCTGTCCTGTCTCCGTTCTGCTCTGAATGGCTAGCGGTCGCTGTCAGTCAAATCAGTGGTTCCTTAATAGGCTAGTGTAGTTTCACTGTCAGTCATTTCATCCTGTCCTGACATATCTCGTTGCCTAAAGCAGCGCTAGAATGCTCTCATTCGTTTAAATGACTGTCAATCATCAAGACTGACTGTGCACTTTCATTTGCCAGCTACAGCGCCTGTCATTCAAAGTACCTATTTTGAAATTAGTGGGTTAAGGTGTAGGTAAGCTTTTGCTATTACAGGTATATACGGTGACAGTTCCAAACCTTATTTAATATAATTTTAAGTTATGCTACACCTGTAAAAGGAATACCTCTGGCCAATGACAATGTTACATTAGAATTGATCAAAAGCATGATCGAAGTTTCATAATTGGAGACCGGTATTACATTATCAACAGGTATCACATTCAGTGAATCCAAGGAATCCAGCCCAAGGTAACATAGTTGGCAAAGAGCGATCATGTAACTCCTAAAAAGCAACTGTTTTGAACTTGGGTAATGTATTCTTCATCTTGTTAAGATTCACTTTGTATCATTTTCTGTTCCAATAATAACATACTGGTGATGTTTTAAAACCAGCATGACACATTTGCTGTATGTGGTATTTCTAAGATCCAGCAGAGGCGTTATTTCAGGAGGACAGCGTAATGGTTATACTCTGGTGAACCAGATGTATATAATTTGTATTTAAACAACAGGAAGCATGGTTCCTTTGCTCCAATGATGCATTTCAACGTCCAACATTCTAAACCTGTTGCAGACGAGAACTCAATTGCCTGTCGTCAAAACAGAACCCTTGCTTCCCAAGGATGGTGAAATGTGTCGTGACATTCCACATTTGTCCCAAAGCAACCAATCAACAGTCACATTTACAGCTGATCAATAGACCAATATGAGGATTAAAAAGGATTTTTGAGTTGTTTGAAGTCCGAAGGGGAAAACAACATTTCTGTGACCTTATGTTGCCGTCACTCAGAATCTGGAAACTGCATGCAGAAATATGTTGTACATTTGTATTTGAAAGAAAAATAAATACTTGCACTGGATTAGAGTTTTTTAAAAGTTACTGTTGCTACCTAAAAGGCATAAACTCATACTCAAGACTTTTTGATTCCATATCTTCTCAATCATTATCTGAGATCACAGAGTACTAATCTACTCATGGTTACTGACATACCACATTAACATATCTTGTTTGTGCTTTGTGTAAATCTTAAACAAAGCATTTATAAAATAATTACATACAGTAACCCCCAGGGAGAAAAAAAGCAAGGAAAAGTGGAACACTTCAAATACATCTGCTGGGTGGCCACAGTGAGGTATATAAAATGGGAATGCTTTTGGAACATCAACCTTTCAAAGCCATAAACACCTCAAATGGATTATTTCATGATGAATAATGCTACTATCATAGTGTGCTACACCTATTTGTGTTGTTTCCAAAAGTTAAAGTTATGTTGTTTTTTAGTTCAATGATTGACTAAGATTTATTTCATGATTTAGAGTGGATGTAATTGAAAGTATTTCACACAGACAGATCACACTTTTTGAGGGCTGGAAGATGTTCAGTGAATTTCAAGGCATTAATGAGCTGAGCACAGCAGGGAGTAAAAACTGCAGTGACTTAATGAGGATATTCCTGCTATTTTGTTTTTAATTTGTATTTTGTTTGTATCTGAATTTATTTTAATGTAATTTGTGCTTGATTGCATTATGGAAATTGAAATGGCTACATCTACATTAGATACTGTTATGTTTTGTGTATGTATAGATTCACATTCAGTAATAGTTCAGAACAATTTATGTAAAAAAAAAGCATTGGATTGAAATTCTATTTTTCTGACCAGTTACAGATATTATTTCTCTTATTTCAAGACCTGTCTTTCGTTTTCAGTAATGCAAGGATGGTTCTCGCTTTTGTCTCTTTTCACATTTTTTTTTTATTATTACTGCAGTAAATACAAATATTAGCCTGGTCTACTTACATGTTGTTTTTCAGTTTTTTATTTTTTTATTTAGATGTTCAGCCAAATCGATTTTGATAAATTCAGCAATCTATTATACTCAAAATATTAACCTGCCTGATATATAGAAATCCACAGGGTTATTATTAATAATTTTTGCTCTGTGTTTTCAGTAATGTAGAATGTTGGTGACTACAGTTTAAATTTTAAAATGACAGTTCTTCTAACATGGGATAATGTCCGTTCTACTCAAACTCAATCTTTTTTTTTTTTTCTGCTGCTTTGTATTTATTTTCTCCTGCTGGTTTTCAATAAATTCAGACTGTTATTGCCTGTTAAAAGTATGGGTTTGTGTGCTGTTGTGTTAAAAATGGTGCCACGTGACTGGCTGAAATGTTTTCAGCATGATATTCTGGTCCATATGCATAATAGATGGCGGTAAAAAAAAAAAAACAAACAAACAAACATGATGTTAAATTGAAACTAAACGATTTTAGCACATTTTCTTTCACCGTAGCCTACTTATTACACAAAACAGATCATGGTGCCACAGTAACAATGTATGACACTATACAGTACCTTACATATACTGAACACACTTTAAAGAAATTAAATGTACGTAGAAAACTGTGTAGCGTACGGGTGGCTACAAGTAACACATTGCCTGCCTACTACTGATTTCTTTTGGAATGAGCCACACTTTCTTTTCTTTGAAAAAAGCAATTAAAGACTTCAGATTCTGAATATTGTAGTCCACATCTTGCATTTCGAACCAGTGGAGCCCAGCAGTATTTCTGAAAGCCTCCTTTTCCGATCGATCGCAATTTGTTTAAACTCTGTAGAGTTTATATGCCCTCTTTTAACCATTTACTTCATTTTAGCGATTTATTCGGCTACTTGAATCTGTTTTTGGGTTTATTTTTCATCCAGTTAGTATAAAAGTCTTTTTTTCAATGGGTCTCTTTGGAAAATACAATTCATAGCTTCACACTAAATTGATTGGGGACATATCAGACATATCAGAATGTACAGCTTCACAGTGTCTGTATAGCAAGGGACTAAAAGGTGCTGGACGTGGGTGAGGGGCTAAAAAAACCCTACATTCACTCCCCAGTAACTCGCATTATTAAAATAAGACATACTTGTCAACGCAGATCAGCTGTTCTGAAATATAAAGTTCTGTGGATTTTTTAAATTATTATTATTGACTTAAATACATGCTCCTAAAGGCAGAAATGATCCTAGGAAATGATACTGTTAAGACACATCTCATTCTCTGCCTGGTCTGAGGCACGTGTTAATTATGATGCTGGTAAGGGTCAATCAACGGCACAATACATATTTATGAATCAGACGAAGAATATGTTAATGAGAAAATTGGTCTCCAAGGGCACACTACTAACGTCACGATGACTGATGTTTTTTGACAGTAAATGGTGTTTATGCATCACCCAATGAAATACTGCCATGTTAAGCACTATTACTGGCACAATAAAGGAAATGGTAAGTTTTATGCATATGGGCCCATGTGTTTCATTAAAACGTATAAATCTCATTACTGAAAGTATAGTGGTTTTGAGTGTTAATCAACATAGCTGTGTGTTTCATTACAAAAGTAACCCCAGTCTATACCTGAGTGTCAGTTTATTTTGCCTTTGACTTCTGTTGTAACAAGAGATTTGAATATCAGGTTTGCTAGTCTTTGTGTTCCACAGTGTTGAACTAAATTCCAGAAGAACCTGATCTATGCATATTTAAAAATCTCATTGTCAGTTTAAAGACATCTGTGCCAGATACGGGTAATTAACGCTTAATTAAGAGCACACATTAATTAGATTTTTATTTTTTTAAATCCATATTTTCTGAAATATTGAGAAAACTACATATTGTTTAAAAAAAAAAATGTAAATAAATATACAATAGGAGCCAGATCTGGCCCTGAGTTCAATACATTTGTTTTTGAGAACACACTATATTTACACTTTATGTATTAATGTATTATATAGACTACTGGCTTATTATACTATGAATACTTTTGAGCAGTTTGAGGTGGCTGCAACTGCTCTAGCTCACTGTTACTGTCCTCGTCTGCACAGGCTTGGTACTGTAGTTAGCTCTGCAACAGCACCACAACATCACTAACTGCAAAGTAATGTTAACAAAAAGCTCAACTCACCCACCCATATACTAGCTTAGGGGCAGGTCTGTCACTGACACGCTAACCCCCCCAAAAAATACTGACAAATACTTATAACCATTGCACTGGGGCAATCTACAGGTGCTTTACTGGCACTTAGCTTGCCATTTAGACTTTTTAGGTATTGAAACCAGAACATGTCACTTTTATGTTTCTCAAACTGACAAAAGGATGACAGCCTTGCCATTGTTAGATTCATATTTTACAATAAATTGGTCTTTGAGGGTTAGTCATTTTCTGTTACTATCAACAGCTTTTCAGCTAGATAAACTATTTATATATTCATTCTGTTAGATTTGATTATAGTGTTTGATTTTTTTATTTGTAGTTTGTCTGTATTGTTTGTTACCTTGGTTAGTGTTTGATTCTTCAGCCATGTTGAATAATGAAGGCTTGTTTCCGAACAATAAATACAGTACCATTTTTCACTGTGATCTGCACAGATTCAAACTCTCTCCACTGATCATGCTCCTTCAGAGAATTGAACTAGAAAGTGAAAGTAATCCCTGGAGCTCAGAAAATGAAGCCAGGGGTATTAATATACTGTATGAAAAAATGAATTATTGTGGTAACTATCTTAGTAAAGTGAATCACTACTTCAAGGAGGCAATAACCTAGCCCGAAGATCTAAGAAATGAATTGGATATGCTTTTGTAGGTCGCCTATGCTTTTGGAGTTATGCAACTTGTGAAAAAGATAATCCACATACAATATGCAGTTGACAAAGAACATTATTGGGCTAGGTTTTCAGCCTTGGACAGTTTTTTACAGGATGTGGGCCTTCTTCTGTTTCATGTACCTATCCAAAACTTTAGAAAGTTCCGACGAAATAAACATTTGTTTTAATAACAAATGATGTTACCAGTGAGCTACCGGACAAATTATGGTCACCCATTTACCAATGGCTTCCCACATTACCCACTTGCAGGACCATGCAGTGCCTGCGTACGTCAAGGTTTGCCATCTATTCTGTGTTTTTAAATCAATCCAATCTCTTTGTATGCATGCCTGTCAGGAGGTGAATGTTGTGGGTGACATAGTGAATGTGCAAAGTCTTAGAATTACCAAAATAGTCCATTTGTAATTAATGATGACTGTATTGTCTTATTATTTTGTGAAACCTTTTTGCTTGAGACTGAAAACCTGCCGTTTTACCCCCCATACCATTGCTAGTATAGCGGTACAATGGCAGGTTTTCAGTCCCAAACAAAAAGGTTTCACAAAATAATAACACAGTACAGTAATCCAGAACTGCACAAGAAAGTGCTACGGTTGTAGTGCAGTGGTGACCTGTTGTGCTGGGTTGTAGTACAGTGGTGCCCTGTTGTGCTGGGTTGTAGTGCAGTGGTGCCCTGTTGTGCTGGGTTATGCTGTGCTGTGCTCTGCAGTGCTAGTCGTGCTGTGGGGTCTGTGCTGGCTCATTTGCTGCAGCTCTCGACTCGCTAGTCCTCTGCGAATTGCTTATATAGTTGCAGAGCTATACAGAGTTTTGTAATGCGTGTATTTTACAAAAAAGAGCCGAAATGGCGAATGCAGGTCAGCTGTGAAATGAAACTGGAAACGTAACATTATCTTGTTTGTGAAAATAAAATAAAAACAAATATAATTAAAATAACAGTAAAAAAATTAAAATAAAATGGGATCTCAGATGTCTGTACAGTAACTTAGTTTTTTGTCTCAATCGCCATCTCCTGACCTGCACGCAATCAAACACACACACACACACACGCACGCACGCACGCACGCACACACACACACGCACGCACACGCACGCACACGCACACACACACAGACGCACACGCACACGCACACACGCATGCACACACACGCACACACACACACACACACACACACACAGACGCACACGCACACAGACGCACACGCACACACACACGCGCACACACACACACGCACACGCACGCGCACGCGCATGCACACGCACACACACATGCAGACGCACGCACGCACACGCACACGCACACACACAGACGCACATGCACACACACGCGCACACACGCACACACGCACACACACACACACGCACACACGCACACACGCACACACACACACACACACACACACGCACACACACACACACACACACACACACACACACACACACAGCATTCCAGAAGTATTTTTTTAAGCGTATGTAAAGTTGTTTTTTTTAATAAAACCTAAAAAAAATTAAAAAATGATTAATTATTCCCAATTCTTAGCTTTCGGATGAGTTATAGATAGGGACCTACCTAAATCGTGATTTCGCGGATTTCGCGGAAATCGTGAAATTGAGGGGTCACCGCGAAATTCACATCTTAGGGGCCAATGCATACAAACAAGTACGGAGAGGAAAAAAATGAAAAATAAACCTCGTTTAAATGAACTACTGCACGCAAGCGACGCAAACTACGTATCCTCCTTCTGCAGATAGCCTTTTTTGATTCCTTCGCCGTCCCGTGTGCATTGCACTTAAGCAAAAAACAAACAAACAAAAAACGTCCACAAGTAACATTTACAAAATAAATTCTCCAAAGCAGTTAACGTTCTTGTTTACTATTCAAATGACAAAGTTTTAATAAGCCTATCAGTGCGTCTTTACTGCTTTTATGTGACCTGTAATGTGCAGGAGGGGGCGGGACAAAGTTGGTGCTGCATTGTTTTGATTTAGGTTGCTAAAATCTAGATTTCAGCATTGGAGGGAAAATAGTAGAAATGGACGACAAAAAAAGCAAAGTATATTTCGGCTGTTGATCGTTTTAAGATATTTCCCAAAGAAACTACATGCAGACTGAGGTAATTGTTTTCCACATCTTAATGTGTATTTGGAGAAAATACGATCGATCCCTATTTAGCTTCACAATCACACATTAAACAAAAGGCTACCACAGAGGCTGCTGAACAGAACGTAAAATAAACAGCTTTCAGAAAACAAACTGGAAAGTCAGCGCAGACAAGAAGTATTCCTGTCTGCAAGTTAAATCAGTACTAAAACGATTCAGCACAGCCACCTCGCTTCAACCTGTTGCTTACAGTTGGAATTTTAGACCCGAATAGCCACGTCTTCTTTGTTTTGACTCGGTACTAATAAAATAAATTATTGGATGGGACAAATAACATGACAACGAAGGTGCTGCATACATTGACTTTATTAAAGTATGCCAGATGCCCTTGTGTAACCGAGTTTTTGGGCTGTTTCTAATCGATTTCCACATCTGTATAACTTGGCAAAGCTTTGCCTTAACTTCCAACCAATTCAGTGGATGCAGACGTGCAGTCTCAATGTATGGGCAAGTCAACTGCAGGGGGATGCTGCATGCTTGCCTTTAACAAATGCCAGCACTCTGTTTTAGTAAGGAAGCAAGTACCACTATTTTTAGGCTTTATAGTGTTCTGAAATACTGCCTACTTAGGTTTATTTAATGTTTAAACAGGTCCGCGAAATATTCGCGAAATCCTAATTTTATTCCACAACATACCCGTGAAAAATACGTACATTTATCGCGATTTAAGTAGACCCCTAGTTATAGATCAGCACTTTAGGGCTTGCAGAAGAGGAGATACAGACGTTTAAAATGTGTGAATACCCCACTGAAGTAGACTGCAATAGGAGATGCAAGTTAATCATCCTTGTAGTTAAAATATATATATATATATACAGTACTGTGCAAAAGTTTTAGGCAGGTGTGAAAAAATGCTGTAAAGTAAGAATGCTTTCAAAAATAGACATGTTAATAGATTATATTTATCAATTAACTAAATGCAAAGTGAGTGAACAGAAGAAAAATCTAAATCAAATCCATATTTGGTGTGACCACCCTTTGCCTTCAAAACAGCATCAAGAATCAATTCTTCTAGGTACACTTGCACACAGTTTTTGAAGGAACTCGGCAGGTAGGTTGGCCCAAACATCTTGGAGAACTAACCACAGTTCTTCTGTGGATTTAGGCAGCCTCAGTTGCTTCTCTCTCTTCATGTAATCCCAGACAGACTCGATGATGTTGAGATCAGAGCTCTGTGGGGGCCATACCATCACTTCCAGGACTCTTTGTTCTTCTTTACGCTGAAGATAGTTCTTAATGACTTTCGCTGTATGTTTGGGGTCGTTGTCATGCTGCAGAATAAATTTGGGGCCAATCAGATGCCTCTCTGATGGTATTGCATGATGGATAAGTATCTGCCTGTACTTCTCAGCATTGAGGAGACCATTAATTCTGACCAAATCCCCAACTCCATTTACAGAAATGCAGCCCCAAACTTGCAAGGAACCTCCACCATGCTTCACTGTTGCCTGCAGACACTCATTCGTGTACGCTCTCCAGCCCTTCGGCGAACAAACTGCCTTCTGCTACAGCCAAATATTTCAAATTTTGACTCATCAGTCCAGAGCACCTGCTGCCATTTTTCTGCACCCCAGTGCCTGTGTTTTCGTGCATAGTTGAGTCGCTTGGCCTTGTTTCCATGTCGGAGGTATGGCTTTTGGCCGCAAGTCTTCCATGAAGGCCACTTCTGACCAGACTTCTCCGGACAGTAGATGGGTGTACCAGGGTCCCACTGTTTTCTGCCAATTCTGAGCTGATGGCACTGCTGGACATCTTCCGATTGCGAAGGGAAGTAAGCATGATGTGTCTTTCATCTGCTGCAGTAAGTTTCCTTGGCCGACCACTGCGTCTACGGTCCTCAACTTTGCCCGTTTCTTTGTGCTTCTTCAAAAGAGCTTGGACAGCACATCTGGAAACCCCTGTCTGCCTTGAAATTTCTGCCTGGGAGAGACCTTGCTGATGCAGTATAACTACCTTGTGTATTATTTTTATATAGCGCCTTTCATAGTGGACCACCATCACAAAGCGCTTTACAGAGGCAGGCTGTGAACTGTGCATTATATGCAGAGTCACTTACAACAGGACACCTATTTAACATCTCATCCGCAAGGAGGTTAAGTGACTTGCTCAGGGTGACACAGTGAGTCAGTCAGTGGCAGAGGCGGGATTTGAACCCGTGACCTTCTGGTTACAAGCCCTGGACTTTAACCACGGGACCACACTGCCTCCTAGATAAAAAAAAAACCTTGTATTTTGTATGATACATGAATGCTTTGCATTTCAGGAAGTATAGTAAAAACAGCTGTATAATAAAACTGTGTTTCTTGGTATGTAAAACAATTTAGCAGGCTAAAGCTTTTATTTAGACACACAAAATGGCTGTTCTAGTATATATTATACACTAGTCATTTTTTTCTTTGAAAAATGAAAATGCAGTTAGTTGCACGGTCGAACACACACACTGAAGGACTAGCCTTCAATAAGGCGAAAATCCCCAAATCAAAAAAAGTATATTTTAATAAATTATATTTAGGGACCTACCTAATTCGCGATTTCGCGGATTTCGCGGATTTCGCGGAAATCGTGAAATTGAGGGGTCACCGCGAAATTCACCTCTTAGGGGCCAATGCATACAAACAAGTACGGAGAGGAAAGAAAAAAAAGAAACCGCGTTTAAATGAACTACTGCACAACGCAAGTGACGCAAACTAGTGACGCAAAAAACAAACAAAAAATGTCCACAAGTAACATTTACAAAAGGATTTCTCCAGAGCTGTTAACGTTCTTGTTTACTATTCAAATGACAAAGTTTTAATCAGCCTATCAGTGCGTCTTTACTGCTTTTATGTGACCTGTACTGTGCAGGAGGGGGCGGGACAAAGTTGGTGCTGCATTGTTGTTTTGATTTAGGTTGCTAAAATCTAGTTTTCAGCATTGGAGGTAAAATAGTAGAAATGGACGACAAAGAAAGCAAACTATATTTCGGCTGATGATCGTTTCAAGATATTTCCCAAATAAACTACATGCAGACTGAGGTAATTGTTTTCCATATCTTAATGTGTATTTGGAGAAAATACGATCGATCGCTATTTAGCTTCAGAATCACACATTAAACAAAAGGCTACCACAGAGGCTGCTGAACAGAACGTAAAATAAACATCTTTCAGAAACCAAACTGGAAAGTCAGCCCAGACAAAAAGTATTCCTGTCTGCAAGTTAAATCAGTACTAAAACGATCCAGCACAGCCACCTCGCTTCAACCTGCTGCTTACAGTTGGAATTTTAGACCTGAATAGCCACGTCTTCTTTGTTTTGACTCAGTACTAATAAAATAAATTATTGGATGGGACAAATAACATGACAACGAACGTGCTGCATACATTGACTTCATTAAAGTATGCCAGATGCCCTTGTGTAACCAAGTTTTTGGGCTGTTTCTAATCGATTTCCACATCTGTATAACTTGGCAAAGCTTTGCTTTAACTTCCAACCAATTCAGAGGATGCAGACGTGCAGTCTCAATGTATGGGCAAGTCAACTGCAGGGGGATGCTGCATACTCGCCTTTAACAAATGCCAGCACTCTGTTTTAGTAAGGAAGCAAGTACCACTATTTTTAGGCTTTATAGTGTTCTGAAATACTGTCTACTTAGGTTTATTTAATGTTTAAACATGTCCGCGAAATTTCCGCGAAATCCTAATTTTATTCCGCAACATACCCGTGAAAAATACCTAAATTTACCGCGATTTAAGTAGATCCCTAATTATATTATGTGAGGAAAGTTGTTAGGAACTTTTTCAAAGTTAAAGTAACTATATGTCTCTGAGTGGAAAAAAACCCTTCTATTAGGGGAAAACCTCTGGTGGTTCTGGTGGAGAGGGCGCCCCCACTCCGGGCATACTAGCTATAGACTGGTGAACTGCAGTGATATCGGATGGCAGCGATTGGATGTAGGAGTTACGGCTGAAGAGGACCAACACCCCATGATCTTGCGGGCTCTGACTGCTGAAGAGGCTGTGCCAATCCTGAAGGAGTGTGTGGTGTAGAGTAGGACCTGCTCTTGTGACGAGAGCGGAGAGGTGGGAAGAGAACCAGTGTCTGGTAATGATGCATTTAGATTATTGGAGGAAAGCTGGAGCGTTGGAAGCTCTGGAGGAGGGTTTCTTGCTTCAGAAAGATATTTTTACATGAGAATCCAGGTTTTTGCAGTTGAGGCGAGAGCGAGAAGGCATGATATGAATGTTCTGCCTTGGGAATAATGTGAATTGCAAAATTGAAGTGGCCGAGGGGAGATAACGGGTTGCGTTTCTCCCATTGATTTTGATACTTGGAAGTTATTAATGAGCTGACAAATGCGTTCCAGGATTGTCGAGTGGGATGCTGGCTTCTGATTTGACAGTGTCGTGCGTGATTCCAAGGAATTCTAGTCGGGCTGATGGTTTATCTTGAGAGTGGGATGCCTACTGAAGAAAGTTGTCTTCCCCGCAGATCCCAAACAGGTGGTGGAGGGAGGGATGAATGGGCATGATTTAAAATATCTCTTTTGCGAGCCAGGCAGCATGGCCTGCTGCTTTGATGGATTTAATAGCATCGGAAGCTGTAATGTAACAAAGGGAACATTGATAGTGGGGAATTAGGACGTTGAGACTGGAGTGGAACTGCCTCTTGGAGTGGAAAGATTGATGATTAGGCACTTTTCCCAATATTTTGCGGGTCGCTATTCCGAGCTAATTCTGAAGATGGGGAACGGAGATGAGAAGGGGCCGGCCAGGAATTATTTGTCCATCTCGAATTGAATTAGAGACTTAGTGATTCTGGGTTCGGAGGAAGCAGAACGAAGATTTTTGCATATGAATGGGTGCAGAGCGTATGTGTGTCTGTAAACGTGGGGCGGTGCAGAACGTATGTGTCTGTGACTGCGGAGCATGTGTGGAACTTGGCTATCTTCTATTACTTGCCTTCGGATCAATGGGGAGAGGGCATGACGTAGGATGGTGGCTGCTGATTGGGAGCCTGAAGCAGATGCTGTAACCAGGTTGTACTCTGGAATGCTGATAGATGGGGGCGGGGCCGGAACTGCCTGGGCTGGGGCGAGCAGTGGAGACGCTGAAACAGAAGATGTAATGAAAGAGGGGGCAGAGATTTGCACATGGGAGGCTGAAGCAGGAACTGCAATGGTCCTGGAGTGATTGTCTAAGCCATCTAAACGAAGCGAGCAGGGCGGTGCGGCAAGTGAAATTGGCTTGGCCGGGTAAAATCGAAATTATGAAAATATCTTTAGTTCAGTAGCAGTGAGAACTGGAAGTGTAGAGGATGGGAAAGTTCAGTAAAATAGCAGTGTGAAGCCTGTTTTCCAAAAATTAAACTTGAAATAAACAACAAGTAAGCCACTTAGTACTTGCAAGCAGTCTAAATCAGAATTGTACTTGAAAATGTACCCTTTCAGAAAAATAAAATGAAATTAGCTTGGAAAATAATCCTTAATGTTACACAAATATGAAAAGTAGAAACCATATGTGGTCGCTGGACTTGATTTCTGACTACAGGTGCTTGCTGTGGACCATTGAGGGTGGCTGATGTCCGGTTGTACGTGGGAACGTCAGCTGTGGGGACTGTAAGCTGAACCCGAAGACGGTAGCCATGATTGAAGTGGCGAATGCTGGACTTGAAGTAATGGAGATTGCTGCAGTGATGGAAGCAACCTGTTTGTCCATATCATTGAGCCGTGTATTAATTGAAGAAATTGAGAAGGTGATGGGGTGGATGAGGGACTTCATGTCCTCGAAAATGTTGTTATGAAGCTGAAGGATGGGATCTGTTCAGCTGCGCTGCACTAGAGAGAAGGGAAAGACCATGACTGGAGAGGAGGGGCTGTACTGCAGCCTGTCCTGGGACTCTGGGCGAACAAGTTTGCAGAAGCAAGCCTGCGAGAAGGAGGCAACATGGGTGTAGCAGATATAAAGGTACAATTATTATTGAACAAAGCCATGCGCTCGCTTCTAGCCGGAATGTGATATTATTGTCATGCATGGTTTTTAAGAGTTTGGCGAGTGGCCAATCCTTATAAATAGCTGCTCTGGAGGCTGAGCCTGCTGGCGGGGGTGTTTTCATCTCTGTAGTGCCGGGGCAGCAGGTCTGGTTGCTGGGTAGAGGTCTGCATTAGAAGTAGACGGTACTGAGCTTCCATCGAAGAAATGATGAGACAGAGAAATTAATGTGATATTTTGAGGAGATCCGGCAGGGAGGGAGAATGTGTCGCAGCGTATGCAGACCTCTAGAGAAAGAACTGAGCTGTGACTGGGTTTAAATAGGGAGTCAATGATGATAGGCAGGTGAAATTAGGAGGGGGCGAAGCCCTGGCTCACACCCCCTAAACTCCACTAAAGTTAACATGCGAGTAACTATTGATTATCTACAGTCAATGACCACTGCAAATAATAATATTATAAATGACTGAGTACAGTATTAACATGTTTTAGGTTGTGCATTGCACTGAATTGCTTTAGACAGCATGCAATGTAAGGTTAATTTAAAGTGATAACGTTTTTTTTCTTGCACAGGAAGCATGAAAATGCTGAGCTCAAAATGATTTAAGATGACTTAAACGACTGGGGGTCTGCAATGTTCATAATGCAATCAACAAACATGTCTGTGACACTATAGTAAAGGAGAGAATACACTTCATACGCCCAATCTTGAAGACACTTGCATTTGGAAAGAATGGACAACACAAAGTGAAGAAAAGCTAGGATGAAACTGTGAAAATAAGACAGTGAGAGTAAGTGTGAAATCAGCTATTACTGGACCTGTAAATTCACTGCTGGGAAGAGCAAATGAAAAAACTACAATATGTGCAGCCATAAATTCAATGTTTCACATCAATAGCAGAACATATTGCTACTAGATAACCTGAAAGAGAATGAGGCTCCAAATTACAATGGAAAGTATGCTTCTGAGCTCCAAGTGATTCATCTTGGCGGCAACAGAAAGCAAGTTCCCATTCATGATGGTGTAGCCTACATTGGAATTTAATGGGGAGTGTCAGATTTTGTGTATTGCCCGCCATATCTCACAGAGAAGTCTGCCCGGCACTATTCACAGTAGATGTGAGATTGAGACACTCCACTTCTTTTAATTAATGACCATTCTGTGGTAAATTCCTCTCGATAGTTCTGACACACCAACCTCGATCTTTTAGATGGAGGAGAGTGATATTTCTTTGTTATGATTTGTGATTCCTATTTTAATAACTGATACGCATCCAAGTAAATGTGCAATTGATAATGATAGCAAGGCGACATTTGCGCAGCAGTTTCTGAAGGACCCATAAACTGGTTACTAAGCAACCCGGCTCAGAGCTTTTAGTATGTCAGTTAAAATGCCACAATAAACTTTCAGTGAAATACAGTATTAAGAATAATTTTATTCGTCAAAAAAAATTAAACAGGAAAACACACATCCGCCATTTATTATAGGAGGCTGTGTGGTCCAGTGGTTAAAGAAATGGGCTTGAAACCAGGAAGTCCCGGCTTCAAATCCCAGCTCAGCCATTGACTCGTTGTGTGACCGTGAGCAAGTCACTTAACCTCCTTGTGCTCCGTCTTTCAGGAGAGACGTTGTTGAAAGGTGCTATACAAAAATAAAGATTATTATTATTATTTATATAAAAATTGTGGTATTATAGCCCTTCTACGTGGTGCCGTAGCAGAACCTCCAAAATAGTAACTGCAACGGCCAACGTACCCAATGGCATCTATGACAAAGTATAATCCTTATTATGAACAAGACTTAGGGAAATTTTAATCAGTAAAAACCTGAATTTTGTTTGTTTGTTTTTAGATGATTGCAGAATCTCCTGGTGTAATCCAACACGGAACGTCTTGTTATCGCAAGTGGCCAACATTCTGCAAATGCTTCAACCCCACCACAATCCACCTGTCACCAGCTTGCAGTGTGGCTGCTGAAGTAATTCCAGATGATGTAGAGGAGTCTGCCCTGGATAAAACAAATTAAATCACAAGCCACAGCTGACAGTTCTGAAACTGATCTGTATGTTGACGATTGGGTGATGGTTCAATTTGCTATTTTTTTAAACATGATTTAAAACATTTTTTTTAGTTCATATTAGGTTTATTTCAGGATTTTAGACTTTTTTCAAGGTTATTTAATATGCCTGTGTGCACACGTCCATGAAACTAATTTTGTTTTAATTTATCAAAGAATTGCTTTTTACCTTTGTGCTTTTACAAGTTTCTTGCTGTTGAAAAAGAGGTAGGTGTGGTATCTCTCTCAGTTTTTTTATTTTTACTTATTTTTATATTTCTTAGCAGATGCCATTATCCAGGGCGACTTACAATTGTTACAAGATATCACATCATACATTATTTCACATTATACAGATATCACATTATTTTTTACATACAATTACCCATTTATACAGTTGGGTTTTTACAATCTAATCTAGGTAAAGGGCAATCTAGGTAAAGTACCGTGCTCAAGGGTACAGCAGCAGTGTCCTCCATCTGGGATTGAACCCACAACCCTCCGGTCAAGAGTCCAGAGCCCTAACCACTACTCCACACTGCTGCCCATAGTTTATTGGTTGAATTATTATGTAAAATATAGTAATGGGCTATAATAATACAAGCATATTAAACAGTTAGTACAAGAGGTTATAATTTTGTAACTACAAAAAAATGCCCGACAATAGCTTAGTTTACAAGCACTTGAAAATCGACTCTACAGTCATGATTGTGTGACGTTGTCACACAAATACATCGTGAAAAAGCAAAAGGACGTCCTCTTGGCAGTGCGACTTAAAGGGCAGGGTCAATCATTTTCTCACGATAAAAATAGCTGTAAAAACCCACAGAAACCGGAGCAGGAATCGTGCTGGTGGTTCACAAGGTTTCAGCACTCAAGATTCTGTTTTTCTGACTTAATATCACGTAATCTCCAGCAGAAAGGCTGTACAAAGAATAGACACCCCCCCCCAACACACACACACACACACAGAGTACATTTATGGACTATTTTAACACTAGAATCGCCACGTTACACTCATACCTACAACCGCCAGTACATTTTAAACACCATCAATATTAAAATGAAAGACAAACTATCGGATAAACTCAAACGTTTTATTGAAGCACATCATATCAAACATCTGCACAGCCGAAACGCTGTATTTAAATGAACAGTTAAACATAAAAGGGTTTATTTTCTAACTTACCACATATAAAGCACTACTTCAAAAAATGAAAAACTATAATACAATAGACTTTTCAAAAGAAACTAGTGTGTAAACAGGTATATGCACATACAAAACTGTAAAAACAAAAGTAGTTTTTAATCTAAAAAGAAAGTAACATACGATTTATCTTGCGTGTGTGTCACTCGCAGCACAGAATCCAGGTTGAGCTGCTGCAGCCTGCAGCTTTGCAGTTTTATGATCGAAATGTTTCTGCTGAAGCGCTGTTCCACAAACACACACACACAAATATAAATTCTAAGTAGTAAAACTCATAGAAATTATATTTTATATAATTTTGTGTGTGTTGGAAAGGTAACCAGACAAACAAGTAGCTAATGTGCGCGACAACACGTGAATACATTTCTCTTGTTAAATGTTTTTATCTTCATGACAACGCATGAAGCTCTCCTCACGATATTCAGAGTCGTTCTTTTCCTACTTAGTAAGCCGACACAGACATTTAAATATCCCCTCCCCTAAATGACTATGAATTGAGTAATCTGCATTGGTACGGCCGATTTTTTTTCCTAAATCAGAACTGCATAGCAATGCATTTCCTGAAAAGTACGGCAAACACATTGTGAGGAAAACTGCCATGACTTGTGCATGTAAACACCACCATTGTGTCGAATTTTACAATCTGATTTTGCAATGAAAGTGAGTAGTCTTATAATACAGTATAACAAATAAGAGCATTTTGCAACATTTAACAATGAACAGTATTTTCATCTAATAAGATTTGCCATTCAAATGAATGTCCATGATGAACACTATTATGTTTATTGATAAACACATTTCATTAGAAAGGAAATTGATAGGCCCAAGAAAAGCTTGAAACATATACAGTACACTAAGAAAAATATCCTAAGCTTGTCGACTCTCCATCACCTTTTAAATAATTTCTCCCTGTGTGTTATGTGAATGAAACTAGTTCCCACAGGATCCCTTTTCTCAGCCAAAAGTGAAATACCATGAGCTCTGAAAAAGGTGATTTCAGGAAGGCATGTGAACATTTCAAGCTCTATAAAAGTGCCATCATTTTTTATTTAAAAAAAGGGTACACTAACCACAATCCCCCCTCCCAGCGCACATCCTCTGTACGCTTTCAGAAAATGAAGATAATTTTAGACAGCCCCTAATGGAGGACGTGTCGCCAAAGACTCCTGTACTGATGGTCCCTCCTCCTTCATTGTGTTTTGTATTAGCTTTTAAATAGACATTTTTTATGTCAAACATATGTTCCACGAGTTATATGTGTTCTTTTTATTCCCACAAGATGTTTAAAGGGCACTGTAATGCAGCTGACTATGACTTGTCGTATTTATAAGAGGATGACAGTGGAATACGACAGTGTTTGTGCCTTTTTAGGTTGCAGATTCAATAAACAGACAATAGCACTGTATTGATACTTTGAATGAAAACCAGGGCCATAAATTATTGTTTATGGTATTTCCTGTGATAGCTATGTGATGTCACCTGTGTACAAATATTGGTTTCTGAGTACAATTATGATTAATGTGTTCTCTGCACAAGATTTACATATTAAATGGACAGCAGCTATATTTGCAATGTGGCCCATGCTACAAAAAAAGTACTGCACTTTTGTGATGTCAAAATTGCTGCTGTCAATCAAGATTAGCTCGAACAAACATGCCCCTTTTTCGATACCCAGCCGGCACAGATGCTCGAAAAACTACAACAGAAATATTTAAACACACCCAAGAAAACTAAATTTTACTTGGCCCTGGTAAAATAGCTAGAAGAAATACCTGTGTCCAAGCTTGACACACACCTGGCTAATTTCATTTTCTGCGTAACAAAAAAAGATGGCAGTGAGTATGAACCTGGCACAATACGGTCTGTTCAAGCAACGGGAGCTTTACTTCCACAGACAACAGCATCAGCAAGCAAACTAGCCTCCAGCACATCAGCAGCGAGAGAACAGAGACAGTACCACCAATTCGTACACTCCTACACACAGCATGCAAACCATCTTCGGGCCCGATTGTACTTTCATCCAGGCAGTTACGGTCCAAATCTACAATCAAGCAGCACCGATGAAGTGTCGCAGTCCACAAGTGATCTTTGACACAGACAGTGACTCTGATTAAATGCTAATTGCACTGCTTATTGCAAGCTCAATAATACATTATATACAAAATGGAAATCCTAAGTAATAGTTATTATAAGTTAATTAAATGTAATACTTGTTATTGTCATTTATGCATTATGAAAAGAGACAGGAGTGACTATGAACCGGGAAAGGTACATTCAATTTTGATTAGTATTGATATCTTGAACGACAACCTATTTTATAAAACAACATATTTGTAATATAAAAAATAATGCATGTGTTGCAGTTCATTGAGAAAATGTTTAACTGGGGGAAGGGGTACTAGGAAGATACATGTGGATATCTTTCTTACATCTTCTGTTTTGTCTTAGATAAAAGTTAATTGAATTGAGCCTTCAATATTACAAAGAATCAGGTGGCACAGATAAAAAAGCAGATCCTCATCACCACCATCTACTTTACAGTACATGCATCGTATTCATGTAGTAAGTGCCTCCGTCACCTTTATAGCAATCCAAAATGCAGCATATTTCATTACTGTAAACTAGACAGGATTTCATTTAACCCCAATGCTCCCACAACGTTACTAGCATGGTAGGAAGTTTACAATTTCTATAATTGTTAATGCAACTGTTTTCTGAAACTAACTAACGATTACTGAAAAAAAGGACCAATGTCCTATAATAGCCTGATGCACTTACCAGTAAAAACTACCTGCTATCATAATCTGATATTCAAGTAATTTTCTATAAATCCCTACAGCCAACAGGATAACCTGCTGTGCTTGCAGGCTATATTTCCACTCTACTGCACATCCACTAATACACACTAACTCACTAATGAGGCAGAACTGATCTGAATGTGGTTCTGAGACCAAAATACAATCTCATAGTTTATATCCCAGGGATTTGTGAGGACACCTATTTGGAACCTTTTGGTGTTTTGAAAAATATATTCAGTGTTAATTGATTCTCTGGGAGTAATAAAACCAGGGCCCGCCAGAGGATAAATGTAACCAAGGCTCTCCAGATGATAAATAAGCACCACTGTATGGACAACAAGCCCGGTAAAATGCCAACTGGAGCGCGCATTTTATAAATGCTAAATATGAATTTTACAAACTCGCAAATGTTTTTTCTTTATGATTTTAATTTGCCTATGATACCGGTACTTATTTAGTCTGGAAATCCATGCTTAATAAAGCAGAGACCCAATCATGAGCAATTCTGTGTTCAAGAATCAGCGACAGCTCTGCTCCCAGAATGACATTGCAATTGAATCAGCTGTCCTCAAGTCAAAGTGCAATTGTTTATGTACAGTAAACATCAGCTCCAGAATACCCCCCATTGAAAGGTATATGCATCCCAACAAGAGACAATCTTATAAGAATCACAGCATTGACCTGAAAACCAGTTAGGAGACAGATATATGGAACAATGAATTATATTAAATATGGAAGCAACAGATATTGGAACCGCTCAAGGCAGGGTACATGTATCAGTATAATAACAACATGAATGATGACATGACTTTGAATTTACAAATAATCCATTTTAAAGCAGTCACACACAGCATGCTGTCTCACAGCACTTAAGTAAATTCTAACAATGACATGCAATTGATCCCTCTAGAGGACCCTACTCACCTGAGAATGAATATTCTGCATTTTCTGTTCAGCTCACATTGTGCCATGATGACAGTCCATTCTCAAGCAACACACAATTAACAATTTTATTGAAAATTGTACCAAATCAAAATATCCCTGTCACAGGGGGATCTGTGCTGACTGTCTGGCGCATGTGTGGTTCTGCAGGAAGAGGGCAGCAGCCTCATAAGATCCGCCTGTCAGTCATGGCAGTGACACAGAGAGGTGGTGAAGAGGGTGTGTTGGCTTGCCCTCTCTTTGAGTTGCTGAGTGGCTGAGAGGAGGGCCTTGGGGGATTGCTCGGCCCATAAGTACTGCGCTTGGTTATGCATTCAGGTGGCCATGATTGGGAATACACAGAGACGCTGGCTGAGAAGGCCAGTGTAAACATAGACCAGGCAGGAACGCCTGTGGTTGGAGCGAGAGAACAAAATAGGCAAGCACGGCTGAGGAAGACAGCCAGCCAAGAGAAAGAAAATAATATATAAAATAAATTGTTACGTATCCGAGGGAACATGTATGAGTAGAAGGGGAACCTTGTCCCCCCCAGTGTATAGTGCATAAGACCCAAGCTGACCGGCTTAGTGGCAGTGGGTGCACTGCATAAGCAGCACCTTTATTTTGTAGATTTATTACTGTGTTTTTATTTTCCCTTTTCTTTATTATTTCAGAGCACCTGTGAGTGCGCCAGCATTTAATTGTTTACCAGTATTGGTATTTCTGTGGTCCTGTTTACTGTTGCCGGTATTCAGGCCACGGACAACAGCACCCTCTGTGGGCTAAAAGAAAATATAAAAAATAATAAAACTGGGCACCAGTGCGGTGTTTTCAATTAAACCTTCTGTCTCCCGTGTGTGTCAGTGAATTGCCCACCACCCTTCCACAATCCCTTATAGAGATGGCAAAGGTTAAGCAAATGTTGTTTTATTTTAGCCCAAAGCCATGGTATGTGCAATACCACACTGCAGGCTGCTTGAAAGTACTGAAATATAGACTTCTCAGGACGCTGTTAACCATTGACTTAAATGTGCCATAATAAAATAATATAAGTTAACACATTAAAAAAAATAATAATTGCACTATGAAATATGAAGTATATAGCAGCTAATAGGCCACTTGGCACTGGAATTCAGCCAATGTGCAGCAAAGATTATGTGCAGGTCCTTCCATTATGTGATGAAGAATAAGGGATTTATAAATTCTGCTTTTGTGCTTTGTATTCAAAATCTTTATCAATATCTCCACACTATTTAAAAATATTCACCTCACATTCTTTTAAAAAATAATCTCACAAAACATTAGAGAACCCTAATGCTAAAAGGTCACTTTTGTAGCATTTGAAGCACATCTCAATCTTTATGAAAACGTTTGCAACAATTAGATGACAAATGATCTGAGAATTAGTGCTTTTGGTGCTTTTACTTCACCATCCGTCTGTTACACAATACGTCTGTAACTTTCAAATACAAAATAGTAATACAAATATGTATACATATATACAATATCTAATTTACATGCAAATACCTGTATAATACACTTCACAGTTTATAAAATTAAAACAATAGTTTGGATCCCACTGACTTAAACAAATACGTCTTCTAAGGGTTTTTCTGAAAACTATGTAAAATACATTTAATTTGAAAGTAATTTTATATACAGTAATGTTTGTGTTCAAGTATAAAGAGTGTTAAAGTAATGGATGAAGAGAATGTATTTCAACGTATTTACATTCAAATAAATGGGCTTACTTCAGTATGACATTGCCTGTATTTTCCAGGATATGCTGTTAAAAACACAACATGTATACGCTGCATGGCCAGCTGACTAATCATCTATGGGATGTGGTTGCTCAGTCAATTAGAGTGTGAGCTTGACACGTTGTATGCATCCAGCCATTATGGTTGGAGCAAGAAGTCCCTGTGAGGGTCATTAAATGCTGTGAAAAACCAGTTCTATGAAGAAGTCACAGTGCTTTCCATCACCACTAACAGACGCTTATTCTATACACACACAACTCCCTGTAAAGTTTACGAGAAACGCATTACATTACCTTTGCTGTGTCCCATGTTGTCGGTATCGCAGTGTTGTATTTTTAAACATATTGCCTTGAAGTGTCTTGAAGCGTCCCACCAAATTCTTAACCATGGAGTTGTTGAGAATTAATGCATACCCTACATTACACGATATTATCCACTAAAATGATTATTTTTTACATGTTATAATGAAAAAAAAGTGTTTTTTTGTTGTGGAGAATAAAATGACAATGATTACTCTAGAAGATTTTGAAAAAAGATGACTAGAGATCAGTGAAGCTTCAAGTAAATTTGATCAAGTAATTCATGCATTAAGTCATAAAATCTGAGTAAAACTTAAGAACATTTTAGATATACTATTATTTTAATATGTGTATTTTTTAACAAGAGTAATTTATGTAAATATATTTTATTGTTGGTTACTTTAAATAATGAAATTGTCCATACAGACACATACATAATTTAAAACTGAAAAATACCATACATGTTTGTGTGGTCAGTGTTCCGGTAACCATTACAATGAGAAACACTGTGACTGAACCAATCCATAATAACAGCTGGTCTGAGTATGCCTCACCTTGCCAGCCTACTTTCTGTAGACGCATTTTAATTTGCAGGCTGTCAAAGTTCATTACATTCAAGAGAGTCAAAGGATTCACTTGCATGCTGCAGTACACAAACAGGTTGTGGTCTGCTTATCTGTGCCAACTCAAAAATATCAAATCAGAGGGAATCTGTTTCATAGTACATTCATTCAGATTTTAAGCATAACAGGAAAGAATGACAGAAATTCTGTTTAAAAATGGTAATGACTTCCATTCCAATTAGTGTGGTGGCAAAGCAAAGCAAAACAATTGTGCATTTAGTGATAAAGGCACCACATTTGGCACATACCAAGTAGGAAAATAATTAGATATGGAGACACTTGAAATTATACCTTCATACACATGGACAGCGATTTTAAAATGTATGCGTATTTCAACTTGTGGTTACACATCTGTACATGAAAAAGACATTGCATTATTATTATTATAATGAAACACTACATTAAAAAATGATTATTTGTATAAAGATGATTCTAAGAAAATATCATTTTTATTCACTAAATTAATGGTACAAATCTAAGCAGAGAGCTGTGCATTGGAGGGCGGCCTTCTTGCACTTGCATAGTTTGCTGCATCCTTTCTTGCAGCCACACGAGACCAACTCATAGCAGGTTTCGGAGGCTTCAGGGAGTGTTCTCTAGTGCGGCTCGAACAGTCTATCCTCATTCTATCCCCAGCTAGTCGGAGAAGGAAGCACAGGCCGTGGGAGCAGTGTTTGACCTCCAGAGCAGCTCACGTTGGTGGAATTCATTCAACACTTTGCAAAAGAGCTTCTTTCTGGCTTTGTCCACATTGGTGCAGGTGCTTGTTCTGTCATACATTAGGATGATGAACCTCTCAATGACTTGCTTCTTCATGGCTGCATGTAGCAAGTGAGTCTAGATCCTGTTGTGGTGGCTACAGAGCACCTGCTCCCCATCAGTGACTACCAGTTCCTTCTGCTTCATGGAATGACTGAATGAGTACCTTGGAGAAGAAGCTGAAGAGATCACTCTTGTTGCAGTCAACGCAGCAGACCCAACAACACGTCTGCGCACCCCTTGTCTGCGTTTTGCCCTGGCTGTGCCTTTCAGAGAGTCAGCTACATAGCTGTCCCACAGCAAGTCTAGGTGTGATGCCTTTCTTACCTGAGATGAGATGTATGGGATGAACACTTACTGGACATACTCATCAAATGTCTTGGCAGTACGAGGCTTCAGCATCTGCATGAATGGCATCATCGATTGGCTTACTTGTTTCTATGAGGCATTGTTTTGTGAAGGCATTGAACTGGTCTTAACCAATCTTCTGTGCATTTCGAACTGTCTCCACAGCAGCAGGGTCTGCAATTTCCTTGGTATTAAGGACAAGTAAGTCCTTGCTCTCCTCTTCAAAGGAGTTGCCAAGCTCTGTAATCACAGCCACGAGTGAAGGAACATCTTTGGCGAAAGATGCCTGTACACTCACTGTTTGGTCATGGTGACTTGTGTCTGCTTGTTTGTCCTGATGCTCCTGTGCATGCTTGAATTCTTCAATCACTCTTGCAACCTCTGGCCCAGCAACCATCCACAGATGAAGTGCACTTGGGTTGTCTGTGAGACCAACCGCCCCTTCATCACCCTTGAGGCAGGCATTGTTCTGCTCGTGTGCTTGATCAATGGGGATGGCTGAGAACACAAGCTTGGTCTTCTGTGCCGTGAAGTGGCCATGACTGAATTCCTTGGCCACGTATGGGTGTTTCTGGCGCAACTCAGACATATCTCTCAGTTGCACAGGGATCCACAGAGCATACAGTAGTTGGTGTGGTCCAGTGCGAAGAACCAGGGGGTGGGTTCTGTCAGGGCATCCAGGTACATGGAGAAACTGGCCTCTCGCAGGGAACACATACACCAGAATGCACATTTCCAGTGCCATCGCAGTTGCCCAGTATTGGAACTGCGTGCACTTCCATTCTCATTAATCACACCAGGCATCAAAGCCCAGAGAGGCCTGTCCATCTTCTGCATTTGTGAGACTGTAGTGATCATGAGCACGGTGCTGTAGGAGGTACAAGGTGACAGCTGTGATCTGTTGTGCTCGTCTTGTACGTGCGATGTGGGTTGCTCAGAGAAAGGATTCTGCTGTACAAGTGCTTGTACCCAGCAATAACAATGGGTGTCATTTTATGGTAATTAAGGTGGGGATATGCTAATAATTTAGATGTAACACTAATTTAAGAATCGTATCATTAATTAAAAAGGGTGTTTACAATGACTAAAATATTTTAGAATGTTATTGTAGAAATGTTTCAATTTTGACGTAGCCAGATGCCGATGCAGCTGGTGCATTCCACTTATCATCTCTCCGAAGATGGCTGAATGTAATTATTTGTTAAATGTTTCCAAGATCTAAGACTATCCAATAACTGTTTAATTACGGTGTGTCACGAATTAATCTAAAACATTGTACAAGGTGTGATCACCTTTTTTGAGTGAAAGGTGTATGCGGCAGAGATAGATGTCTCTTTGATAGAAACAATTTACTTTATTTGAAGTCTTCCCACTGATGATGGGAATGGGAATGTAGAGACGGAAGCCCTGCTAACAAGATTTAAGTTTTTGCAGGTATCAAGATACACCTGTGGTGGCTTTGACAGACTCACTGAGAGCAGAAACTGACTTTGGGATGCAGGTTGAATATTTGTGAAACTGCATGTGTGTTAAAATGTTGTAATAACTGTACTGATGTGATGTTATTGCAAAATTCTCCATATAACATTTAGATCAATTTTAATATACCATACAGGGAAACCCTTTATTGTTTACTTGTGAGTGTGTAGGCCTAGACCTTTATGTGCATTTCTTATAGGCAGTCTATATATATATATATATATAGTTATATATATATACAGTTGTTTCGTGTTATACCACCCCCATTTATAATGCCATCCCCGCATACCACCAGCTATTCTCTCTGAACAAATGTCTCCAATATAAAACAGTGCTATTTTTACCCGATATATCACCACCCCGCTGTCTGCCACCCGCCAACTTCCCAAGCCAAGCAAACGTAAATATAAGCATTGAAGTTTCCCCTCATTCAGTACATTTACATGACAAAGTGTTTTCCTAAAACTAATGTTTTCGGAAAAATGAATTAGAAAACTGATTTTCTTAAAACGTCACTTTTCTGTGTTTACATGATTAACGATAGAAAGTCTAATTAGAATTCAACTGTATACATGGATTGAAGTTTTCGGAAAATGCAGGATATTTTCGCATGCAAAGTATTGTAGTACCCTAAGTACGATTTGAACAGACCGGACATTTTTTTCTGCGATAGAACGGAGACCAATCCAATAGCAAGTGCTTTATCAAAATGTCAGGTCTTAAATTCAAAGATTACTGTCCTATACCTCTATTCAGATTCCCGAAAATGTGCAATCAGCCTTTCCAAAAGCTCATCCTGTTCCATATTATCAGCTTCTTTTGCAGACATTATTTTAAATTATCACGTAATTTTAAAGTTGGAAAACGTGCTGCTTCAGTATGGGCTATTCAAAAAATACATACGAACAAATATTAGGCTACTTTATCCCTAACATTATTATTATTATTATTATTATTATTATTATTATTATTATTATTATTATTATTATTATTATTTATTTCGTAGCAGACACCCTTATACAGGGCGACTTACAGTTGTAAACAAAAATACATTTCAAGAATCACAGTACAAGTATTAATACAATTAAGAGCAAGATAAAATACAATGACTTTGGTTCTAGCAGGTACAAGTATATGACAAAATACGATTCAACTGAGCAAATGGATGCATGCAGACTGACTACATATTATTATTATTTTCTCTGTTTTCTAAAACCACGTGCAGGAATGAAGGTCAAAGTTTGCACATGTGCAGTACGCTATCGGAATAAATAAGTTTTCCGAAAAGTCATTTACATGATATACATTTGGTTCGTTTTCGGAATTGAATCAGAAATTTCTAGGTGCTGTTTTCCGAAAACTGACCTAAGGAATATTCCGATACATTTTCCGAAAACTGTATTTACATGACTTTTGATATCGGAATTAGTTTTCGGAAAAAATTAGTTTTCCGAAAAATATCGGAATTCTTATGCTCATGTAAACGCACTGACTGTAGCGCCAGCGAAATAATCATGGCCAATTAAAACAACAAAGTTAACCTTTGACTCGCTTTACTAATTCATTGTTAACTGAAGATTCACACCAATGTCATCAACACTCCCGCTCCCAAAGCAAAACAGAAAGTACAACATGGCGAATCGACCCTACATTTAACACCAGAGCTAAAGAAACAAATCTGCATGTATGCATCTGAAAATAAGAAAGCAAGTGAGCAAAGACATCGCAAATGTTTTCTCACCTAAGTGAGGCATATACTGTTAATTGAAGAACAATCTGAGACATTCTAATAGATAAAAACAAATGGCTTACTTTGATGGAATGGGTCGATTTGTTTAACGTGATAAAGGCTTGACGCAGTCTAAAATAAGTGACTTTTATAAACCACAGAAAATGTTAAAAAACAAAGCACGGTAAGACGTTTGTTTATTTACGTGCATGTTTTGCACACATGAAGGCTGACTTAAACTAAAGCATCAGTTTTATAAAAAACAAAAACAAAAAAATGTATTTCTTCTTTTTTTTAAATGAAAAGTTGTTTGCCTGTACATATTCAACATTTTTTTTAACTGCTTAAAAAAGAATGCTGTTGAGCTTAAATTGCTTTGTGAAATAAATAGATGTCATCGTTCAATGAGGGATAGTATTCAGCAGGCTTACAGTCATGCCACAAACAGCAAAGTTCAAATGACCAGTACAGTAAAGAAATAAATAAAAAAATGTATGCTTTTTTTGTTTTTATGGAATTGTTGTTTGGGTGATTTGACACTAAATGAGTGTTTATTTATTTATTTTTAAATATAAACTGATCCTCAAAAGTAACCATGTATGTTTCATACAGATGGGAAAGGATGGTAAAATGTCACTAATAGACCTACTGTTGTGTTAAGAACTGTAGTTTAAAAAAAGATTAATGTTTTATTAAAATGGCCTGGAGATACTGTAATTGTATAACTAAAAAAATGAAACGTTTGAATGTATTGCAAACATAAAAGGTTGTGTGTGTGTTGTTTTTTTTTTGACCCTCACAGGCCCTTACCTGATGGTATAAAGAGGGTCGACTCTATATATACTGTATAGATAGATAGATAGATAGATAGATAGATAGATAGATAGATAGATAGATAGATAGATACACAGTATATGGTTTGTCAATCTTTCTTTTTCTTTGATCACTGTTGGGGTTGCGCTGGTGACTGAAGTTGCTCCATACCTGTCCTCATAGGCTATTGATTTCTATCTGTTAATATCTGTTCAAAAATGTAACCGCAGCTTTCTATAAATAACTGACAAATAGGAAATAAGTAGATTTTAACAAGTCACAGATTACAGCACAAACTGGACTTCAAGAGAAATCTAAAGACTGGAGAATGACATGGTGGGGCTGAAAAGTGTGCTAGATAGTTGTGACAGAGAGTGAATGAATCCTAGTCAACAATCTCCCTCCCGATCTGTGAGGACGTTGTATAACAGGAACAGTGTGCCCCGGACTGGATGATTTGGCAGTTCATTCCAGGGTCAGTTGGAAGCCGGCCATCCAGAAAGGGGGCGGGGTCACAATACCAGAAGTCATCACCTTAATACGGTAGGCGATGTGTCAGTCATGGATTGGAGGATACGTGACTGCACTCAATACCGAAGGGGGCGGGACTAAGGGTATTTCAGGGAATGTGACAAAGCGATCTGCTCCTTTGTTATGGTTTTTACGAAAGGACCAGGAAGGAGTAAAAGCGAACCATGAGTTTACGTGCTGTATTCTGTCTGTCTAGTAATTGTTACTTGTTTGTTATTGTTAGACAGCTAATCACCGGGAGCTACAAGGCCAGCTCTATACCCAGACAACACGTCTCCACTGTTCACCATTCACTGTACTTCATCACGTACACTAATAAGCACTCACTCTGGACTTGTGACCGTGTTTGTGTTTCGTGTATTATTCATGTTGTTTGTTTATTATCTCGGGACTGTGCCCCTTGGTATTACCTGTGTGATACACATTGTTGTGTAGAGCCAGGTACTTATTATTTAAGAGTTGCGAGCCCGCAACCCAGCCAAATGAAGGAGCTATTTCATTGAACTTTCAGTGTCTTGTGTGTGTTATTCCTGATCACTGCACCATCTACACCTGTGCACTGCAGTCTTCCTGTTCACAATAGTACTCTTCAGTCATGTGCTAAGATGGCTCCCTGTGTGGTTAACTGTCTGTCAATGTGAAGACCTGTATTAAAAAGCCATACTTGATATACACAATGACTTCCTGCTTGTTTTCCATGGCATAGTTTAATTTTCTATCTATACCGTATATCTATTTTTTTCTTAATTGTTCACATCCACTCCCTCTGCTGAGTAACAAGGGTTCCTCACAGTAGAATGTACAGTAGCCAGTGTGCAGTGTGCTGCATTGAATAAAGCTGCACCTGTACTATATTACTAAATGGCACACAACTGTCCTGCAAAATATACAGAATCAAGCCATTTTAAGTTTAAGCTCACTGAAAGCTTTTAAATGTAAAACAAATGCTGTATCATATAGAACATATAATACATGTGATTCATTAATTGTTTTTGAGGTTATTCAATTTTAAGAAACCATTTTCAGACATTTTGTATTTATGTCCTTGTGGGTAACATTCTTATTTCAACACACTTCTGTCAACAGAAAAGCAAATATATCAAACTCCTACCTATTATAAACAAAATAGTTTAGCACCTTTTTAATTGAAAAAAAAAGTTTCAGTCAGAGGTAAACTGCTAGTTTAAAGTAACCTTATCCTTCTGTGAGCCAGAGGTACTGGGTAGATGATGCAGCACCTTACCCTATGTTTGCTCAGTGATAGAAGTGGAACCACTGGAGCATAAAACCATATCGTGTGGGTTTGTAATCATGGTCATTTATCATTCTGCCACATTGCCTTATTCCACAGTCCTAAAAGATCGAGATCTCATTGAAAACTACATTTGGACGACTACATCATTGTATCCATTGTGTTTACAAAATCACAAATGCCTTGGCCTCTTAACCTTCATAATTCCAGCCATGGATCTTGACTAAAGAAGATGCGTCTTTACTACTTGTAGCATTCAAATTATCACACCCACTCGTCACCCGGTGTTTTTCTAGAAATGTTGCCGCTAGGTTAGCCAATTGAATGCTCCAGTACAATATTTTATTAAATAGAAAATCCTGTAACTGGCATTAGATTGCAGTAAGCTAGGATTTATAGCATTTATTGTTTGATGTGCTGTCATCCAGCACCGGATACACATTCTCCAAATTGTATTTATTGTATTATACTTCACAAAAAATGTGTTGGCCTTAGATTAGTATATACACACACACTGAATTTTATTATATATACTGCATTATGCATCAAAGTAAAACTGTATTTGTAGCTTACCTAATTCTATAATAATGCATTTTATTTAAGTCGTATGAATCTCTCTTATTGTTAAATTCCACCACTATCCAGTGGATGGTGTTTTGTCAGTTTTCTAAGTAATAGTATTACTTTTTCCACAACTTGAATGACATCAGATCAAGATAATCATTTTATTTTAAGTTCTCTCCGTGAATAAATTAACACTGTGAGAATCTGATGGAAATGATAAAGAAGTTTGTTTAGTAATGTTATAGTTTGACAATGTGAAGATATATCACAGCTCTCCAATAGACTGAAGAATTCACATATTATTTTAAGTACTGGTGTCCTGGAATTAATCTCAGTTGGTTGATCAGTCACCATCTGACAGGTCCACTGTAAAGATCAATGGTTTCAAATACACTATGCAGCAATCTGTTTACAAGTATAAGCCCCTTTGCTGAAGTAATTTAATACATCCTGTGAAGTTATTAGTAGGGTAGGTCCGTACACCACCCTATTCATCTGCATATGGGTTTTTATTCGCTCTTTACTGAAAATGTACTATTTTTATTGGCTGTAGGAGACTTAATAAATCCAAAATAATTGATCAGTCTAGAAACGTATTTAACCACGAACAAACACGATCACAGCAAAGGCAATCGCTAGTGCTGCACTTTTCTTTAATTTCAGTTGCTCTGGATTTCCTAGCCCCCTTTGCCTCCCACTTGACTGGCTTGAGCCACCCAATTTGTGCCAGAGCCCAGCTCAAACTCACTTTAAAATCACAACTTGAAGGTGGCCTTTTCACTGTAAGTTTGCATCTTCCTAATTTACTTAAATACACAGAGTGATGATGCCTAATGTAAGAGAACCTGGTTTTACCACATGCATATTGTCTTGAGACAGAATAATGAGGGCAGGCTCAATTATTTCTTAGTTTTATAAAGATTTTTTTTTTATTTATTTTTTTTAGCAAATTCTCAGTCAAAATCGTTATGTTAATTATTCTTTTTATCATTTACACTGAATGACAGATGTATCTAATTTAAAGCCCATCAACATGCAGCCTAATCTATTTACATTACTACATTTTGTAGTCTTAGTTTAAAATAACTTTTTTTGGCATTGCTTAAATGCAACATATTTACAAAAAACAAACAAACAAAAAAAACAAGCTCATACTAATCACAAGAGAAATGTTTTAATATTTGAATATCCAAAAGTTTATATTTTTTATGCAAGTACCTTCTAACTGATATTATTAAATATAAAGTATGCAGTAGAATGTATAATAGTAATGTAATGGGTATTTTTTCATCACCAGTGAATTAGTGAATTCTGTATTTGATTCATGTCTTAGTTTTTTTCTGCAGATAGTAAGCTCCCAGCAGGAGTATTCTGAAAAAAACAAAATCTTCTAGTGGATCTGCAGCGCCACCTTCTAAAACACTGACTTCTGTGCTTGACATGCAACCTCAATAAACACCCGCAGACTTATAGAGGAGAATATTAAGCAAACCCATTCATGCAGAACTTCCTTAAGACAGAATCATTTGTATCTTTCTGGTGTGCCTTGGTATGAAATCCCTATCAGAACAAGCCCATGGTCAATGATGTCTATGAAAATAAATGAACTATATTTCCAAGGCGTCCTCTGTGCCACGCAGAGACAAAATTACTTTCTAAATGACTGAGATTAGTATTGCAGAAAGCCAGCTAAATACTTATAGAAGCTTTTATCCCTCAAAAGGAAAGTGTCAGGCAACTATTCTGTCTTCTTCTAGAAACAGTAAATAAGCCCCATACCAATTCAATAAATACATTATGGCATAAGTGAAAGGTGGCTGTGCTGTTATTATTATTATTATTATTATTATTATTATTATTATTATTATTATTATTATTATTATCATTATTATTATGATGTCAATGTTGGGGTGAGGTATGCTGGTTTAAAAAAGAAAAACAAATCTAATTCTAATCTTTTCAGCATTCCGTGTGCCATGGGGGAAAAAAAACCCAAAAACACTGAAGATGTTCCAAAAGAATAATACCTAAATACAATGCATGGAATTATTAAAGAGCTACACATGTTTAGACTCTATCAGAATAAGGTTACAGATTGTTTTATTTCTGTTGATTTGGTCAATGCATCATAATTATAGGTATAACAACATCCCACATGTATGCCTATATTTTCAAGACTACAGTTTGTAATTTATGCAAACACAGGTTATTTTTTTAATGCAGGGATATGTTAAATCTACATCTGAATGAAAGTAATCTGAAGGTAACTATAAGTCTTGCTTTGCAAGTTTCAACCATTTTGAACCTCACACCAGTAGCAGATGCTCGACCAGTTGTAGATCCCAGCTGGGAAATAAATTCACTGTAGAGATCTGCCTGAGTAGCACAATCTCTCTAGCGAGGGCAACGGCAGCGTTGCAGCAATAGGGCACAGATACGACATTAACAACTTGTAAAGCAATACGTAAAAATAATGAAATTGTATTTTGCAACTGCAGTAAAAATGTTGAATGTGCATTTGTTTTATTCAGTTTGTATGTGTTGTATTCAGTTAAAAGTCTGTCTTTCTAGTAGCTTTAGAATCTTTATCTGTCTGTTAAATTCCTTCACCTACCCATCAAGAATCAAGCAAGCTTAGTTTATGAAAATGGAAATGCAAATCATCACAGTCAAAAAAATATATAAAACAATATTTATTGTGAAGTGACAAAGCTTTAACATTTTTTACTGTGGATTCCTGTTTTTTTTCTCCCAAAGGCATCAATTTGAAAGGTAATTCAGTAATATTGCTTTCTTGTGTATCACTTTCAATAAAAGCAACACAGACTTTCTTCTACTGTGTAAACCATATATTAGAAGTTTATCTACAGCAATAGTGGTGCTTTCAATAGAGTGGGAGTCATTGTCACATTCAAGCAAGCCACCTACCTGACAGGACTGCAGTGCCCAAATCCCAAGGCAGAGACATTGGATAAATCAGCATCTTCCAAACAACCTGGTGGAGCTTTTTTATTATTATTTTTATTATTCAATGGTGTTTATACTTAAAATAAATGTGTATATAAAGCTTCAAGATTTTTGTCACACATGTTGTTTTATTTCAAATGGCATTCTGGTAAGTATGTTGCATATATGACAGTGCACATGTCAAAATTTAGATTTACACTGATGCAAATTCTGGAAATATATGCATCCCTAGCTATGCAACATTAACAGTACTGGAAGCGCAGCACTGCATATTGATCCTGCAGATGTGTACTTGTTTTTCATGAAGATGGTACATAGAATTTGTCCAGACTTGACAATTCATTCAAAAGAACAGCTGCATTAGATTTAGTGAACTTATCATATTGATGCCTTTTTGCCTTTGACAATCACTGAAATGCCACTGACACAAAGAAGCAGCATAGAAGAATTGCAATATATAAAATAAGAAACCTTTTCCTACCTGCTTACGTAGAGATCCCAGTGTAGACTTAAAGGTGTATGCCTCAGGTAAGGAGATGCAGTATCTTCAAAGATGCAGAATACAAGATGCTAATGAAAAGAACAATTCCAAGGCTCACTCTCGTGTCACTGTCAGGCCCCGAGACTAGAATCATCTTCAGATGAACAAAACAATTCCGTAAATTGTCCACAGTGTGAGCATATAGGTATCTGTGTTATCAGGCAACAGCAATCATATTCTGATGCTGGTTCTCCCTGTCTCGCACATCCCTCGCTCTTTTCGCAGTCTCTCTGCCTAGACTCCTTCTGCTGCTGTATAATCCATCTAACCAGACTGAAGCTAATAGGCCTGTATTTAACCAGCCAATCAATAGCAAGGATTCCTCAGCTGGCTCCCCAGGGTCTGTTCCATACTGATACAAACAGCAAGAGTTCTGACAGCAGTTGAAGTTTTTTTTTTATTAAATGATCTGCCTCAGAGATACTACACATTGGTAAAAATGGATGCAAACTAAATAAAAGACAATGCTGTAGTATCCTTACCCAGTTGTTGTTGTGTAGACTTGCATTAAAAATCAATAGACGTGTGCCAAACTCAGTAATTGGGATTACATTGAATTTTGTATAATATATATACAGTGCTCACCCTTTATAATGCTATAGTGGGGAGCCATAGTTACAAGACCGTGCTATTTGTGTTCCGAGTATAAAAGGGCTACTGTAATGGCATTATGGAGCAGATGGGATTATGGAGCAGATGGGAGCCACGACCCTACCGTGTTATAACCGATTCCGCGCGTTATAATGGCTGAGCACTGTATATATACCATTTCTCTATATATAAAAAAACACATAATAGAATATAACAGCCTGAAGAGTACAAGTTCTGTAAACAAAGCTTTTATACAAACAAAAAAATCCAAAAATGTGCTTACATTTAATTTGAGGCATTCCTATTCAGTATGAAAGAAATCTAATTTTAAAAGTGACTGATTTTGTGCGCTTCAGCATAAAATACTTCTGATATTAAGAATTCTTCCCAGAGAATTGTATTTCTTAAGGAAACCGCACGTAGCTATGTAAACAAACCAGGTCATAGCTTCTATCAAAGTGAAAAACAACATCCACAAACTTGAACTTAACCCTTTGCAGTTCTGTGTCGGACCTGGTCCGACATTGCAATTTTCCCTTTCCGGTCCGACATCATCAAAAAGACGCAAAAAACAGGTCTCTAGTCATTTTTTTCTCCGGAAGAAGCATTCAATGGACGAGTGAGATCGATAGGAGCCGAGAGAAGCCAAAAAAAAAGGTGCATATCTCATGAATACAGATAGCCCCGACACCACATAGATAACACGGACATAAACAAACAAGACAGCTGCTTCAGCATCCAGTGCTCAAAGAATATCACAGACACTTGCAGAGCTTTTTTTAGATGTTATAGTAATAAAATAATGACTTGGATCGCATTATTGAGGAGTTTGGTGATAAAATGAGTGAACAGGAGATGATTTATCGGTATGCACTACTATCAAGAGGTATGTGAAAACAACAGCGAACGAGGGGCGGGGCTGGAGATGCATTACTGAGTGTCCTGTTGATATACAGTGTCTTTTAAACCTGTTTTACTGTGAAAAAAATACTTTTAAGCAGCGTGTCTAAAATAAACTGCGTGTGTGAAAATAAATTGGACCTGACGCACCTGAGACGCGCTGAATAAATGGACCGCAAAGAGTTAAAGCTTATCTATAAACTTCACGTACATTCAAACAGTATTCCAATTCCAATTCCAAAACAAAAGAAGATAGTGACAGACAAGCTGAAAAAGGCATTCAAATAGAATAATGTAGCTAGAAAAAATAAATTGAAATCATTATTTATTTATTTATTTATTTTTAAAAATATTATTCCTGAGGGATATCAGGCGTTAGGTAAACTGTTCCACTACTATGACCACTAGTTTAATGAAAATTGATTTGAGTTTGTTCCAAGGATTCGAAACATGGGCAGCAGTGTGGAGTAGTAGTTTGGGCTCTGGACTCCTGACCGGAGGGTCGTGGGTTCAATCCCTTGTGGGGGACACTGCTGCTGTACCCTTGAGCAAGGTACTTTACCTAGATTGCTCCAGTAAAAACCCAGCTGTATAAATGGGTGACTCGTGACTCAGACTTGGACCCTGAGTCGGACCCTTATGACTCAGACTTGGACTCGACTGGTAGAGACTCAGACTCGGACCCTGATGATTCAGACTTGGACTCGACTGATAGAGACTCAGACTCGGACCCTGATGATTCAGACTTGGACTCAACTGATAGAGACTCAGACTCGGACCCTGATGACTAAGACTTGGACTCGACTGAGAGTGACTCAGACTCGGACCCTGATGACTCAGACTTGGACTCGACTGATAGAGACTCAGACTCGGACCCTGATGACTCAGACTTGGACCCGGACTTGGACCCTGATGACTCAGACTTGGACTCGACTGATAGTGATTCACACCGGACCCTGATGACTCAGACTCGGACCCTGATGACTCAGACTTGGACCCGGACTCGGACCCTGAAGACTCACACTTGGACTCGACTGATAGTGACTCAGACTCGGACCCTGATGACTCAGACTTGGACCTGGACTCGGACCCTGATGACTCAGACTTGGACTCGACTGAAAGTGACTCCGACTCGGACCCTGATGACTCAGACTTGGACTCGACTGATAGTGACTCAGACTCGGACCCTGATGACTCAGACTTGGACTCGACTGATAGAGACTCAGACTCGGACCCTGATGACTCAGACTTGTACTCGACTGATAGAGACTCAGACTCGGACCCTGATGACTCAGACTTGGACTCTACTGATAGAGACTCAGACTCGGACCCTGATGACTCAGACTTGGACCCGGACTTGGACCCTGATGACTCAGACTTGGACTCGACTGACAGTGACTCAGACTCGGACCCTGATGACTCAGACTTGGACTCGGCTGACAGTGACTCAGACTCGGACCCTGATGACTCAGACTTGGACCTGGACTCGGACCCTGATGACTCAGACTTGGACCCAGACTCGGACCCTGAAGACTCACACTTGGACTCGACCGATAGTGACTCAGACTCGGACCCTGATGACTCAGACTTGGACCTGGACTCGGACCCTGATGACTCAGACTTGGACTCGACTGAAAGTGACTCCGACTCGGACCCTGATGACTCAGACTTGGACTCGACTGATAGACTCAGACCCTGATGACTCACACTTGGACTCGACTGATAGACTCGGACCCTGATGACTCAGACTTGGACCCGGACTCGGACCCTGATGACTCAGACTCGGACCCTGATGATTCAGACTTGGACTCGACTGATAGAGACTCAGACTCGGACCCTGATGACTCAGACTTGGACTCTCCTGATAGAGACTCAGACTCGGACCCTGAAGACTCAGACTTGGACTCGACTGATAGAGACTCAGACTCGGACCCTGATGATTCAGACTTGGACTCGACTGATAGAGACTCAGACTCGGACCCTGATGAGTCAGACTTGGACTCGACTGATAGAGACTCAGACTCGGACCCTGATGACTCAGACTTGGACCCGGACTTGGACCCTGATGACTCAGACTTGGACTCGACTGACAGTGACTCAGACTCGGACCCTGATGACTCAGACTTGGACTCGACTGATAGTGAGAGACTCGGACCCTGATGACTCAGACTTGGACTCGACTGATAATGACTCAGACTTGGACCCTGATGACTCAGACTTGGACTCGACTGATAGTGACAGACTCAGACCCTGATGACTCAGACTTGGACCCGGACTCGGACCCTTCTCTGCCCATATTAAATTATATTTACATTAGGGCTGTCAGTTAATTGCAGTTAACCTCTGCGATTAACACGTTATTATTTTTTTTAGATTAATTATTTTAATGCGCGTTAATCGCATTGCTGTGTCTTGAGCCTTTCAGCACACCGTACTTCAATCCCGGCCGCGGCAGCATTGGAGTGAGTGCCTGAGTGCAGTTATTGTTTAAATAGAAAGTTAGTTACTGAACCCTGTAATGGAGCAAAGCACTAAAATGAGTATTTAAAACTGTATTTAATAGCGTTTTCTTTTTATGACTAGAAGAAATACGATACTTACAAAAAGAAGAAAACGCTATTAAATACAGTTTTGTTAGTGTGATTAGTGGGTTGTCATAGTTTTGATTTGGTCCCAGACCTAGTCTGCTCCATGCTGAACACGCCTTCACTTCTCAAAACACACAAGCAGCTTTTCTGCTACAGACAACAACAATAACAAATTAAATCCACCAGTTTTGACAGAAATTCAGTATCAGTGCAAGCCCATGAATCAAGCTAAGTATGGTAATATAAGACTTTTTTTTTTTTTGCGCGCGCAGTATGTAAAGCCAACCAAATGTTCTTGTTAGTTTGCAGTTTTTCTCTGTATGCTGCTGATCAAGCTTGAACTGCACGTTTTATTGTGCTGGGCGCTGTTGTGAACAATACTGTATAACCCTCTCTGTGACCATAATAAGACCCGTAGCTAGCCACCTGGACGAAGGGTGGTCCATTTAGCCATGAATTCCCAGAGGTTTCATTTCCCCTACTAACTTGATAAGGGTTTTTTTGTTTTTCCTCTCCTGAGTGCTAACGGACCACGCTTCCATCAAAGCGAGCAAGCAGAGGTTGGCCGAAATGGCCTTTTCTCGTTTTAGAGTTTCTTATGTTCTTATGTTCTAACAAGGTGAAGTCACATTTTTTGCTCGGTTTTAAGTGAGGTGTTTTATAGCATTGGGCGAATTAACCTAAATGACCCAACAAATCTGTAAATTGTTGTTATTTATTTAGTACAAGAACACAGTGATTACCTCTACTTGGCACATTTTCTGTTCATTTTTTGTAAACACCATATCATACTTTACCCAGAGTCACACATGTACAGCAGCTCTTATGAATGAAACATTTAGAAAAAATGATTTATCTATTCACGTTTTTCAATTTCAATCTAATGATTATGGCAGAAATTTAAAGCAAAATGGTAATGGGCCTCTTAATGATGGCTTAACTGAAAACCTCATCATACTGTATGGAGGAATAATGTTTTTGAAAGCTGATTAACACAGAGGCCTCTTCAGACTGAGGAGATTAATAAAACAGCAAATTGTTGTGAATTTAAATCCATGTAAGATCAGTGAAGTTAAATAAAATTCATAATAAAAGCTCCTGTCATTACTAAAACAAAGGCGTCACAAAACAATTCATCTTATCTTGAAGACAGCATTTGACATTTTGTTTAACAACACACTTTCCCTTGGCTTTTGATAATTAACTTTTTTTTTAGCATAACTTATAATGGATGTTTCTAATGTATTTATATATTGTAATGGCGTTTGGATTGACTCTTAAAAAATGCTATTTTTAAAAGTTGTATTATATTTTATGTATCTTTTAATGTATATGATGTAATTTTATTAACAAATGTTGATGTATTTTATGCTATGTACAGTGCTTTGAGATGTTCTACAGGAAAATCACTATATCAAAATAAAATGGATTGATTGATTGATGGTGCAGTTGTTAAATCTTACTCATGCATATATTAATGCCTGAAGGAGTTTTATTACACAGTGGTCTGTAAACCGTGTGTAAACACTGGTTGTAAAGGTCATATTTAGACTTGGGGATAGATTAAATCTAAAATCAAGGCGGATGTGTGTTCTGAGAAGCTGCGAACATGGTGTGGCTTTTCAGTTTGCGGTCTCTCTGACACAGCAAAACAGTTTCTGAAATATAAGGCAAAAAAATGGATTCAGAATCTGCATATTGTTCCAAACATAACAAAAAAGCAGATACATAAGCACCACCTTATTGTTTGGAATTATTTGATATATAAATCAATGTTAATCTTTCTATTCTATTACAAATTCCCATTTAGAATGGTTCAGACACATTTTACTAAGGTCTGTGGATCTATACAGGGGATATATACATTTTTATATATATATATACATATATATATTTTCAGTATCTTATATATATTATTTAATGGTGTTTTTAAGAATGCATGCCAAACATGCATGCATACTAAACAGCATACAAAGGCTAATGCCTGTTTCAATCCTAAAATAGATTATAGTGATATTCACTAATTTGTTTTCCATAAAATCCTTGTGTCAGGCTTTCGCAAACTACTGTGCCCCCTATTGCAATGCAAAGAAATTTGATTTAATATGCCTCTAAGTTAGGCTAGCAAATATTTTAAATAAACAGTCCAATAATGCAAAAAATAAAGTCAATGAAACTCTAATATTTGTGCATAATGACAAAATCCAATATTCTAACCGTATATGGAGATTAGGATTACCATAATATATAGAAGCCCATGAAGTTACCTCAGACAAAGACACATATTTAACACTAGAAGGACCGGAGATATACTCATACCTAGAAGTCCCACAGCAGTCTTTCTGACGGCTGTATTCAAAACACTGGAAATAGTATTTCACTGGGCGTGAGCTGGGGTGAAGGATAAGGCAGAAGAAGCAGCAAGGAGCAGTTAGTAGGACAGAAAGTGGTCACTGACTGAGGGCGAC